>MU839159.1:0-218475 GCA_030685235.1 Copromyces sp. CBS 386.78 | reverse complement strand
AAAATAAAAATAAAAATAAAAATAAAAATAAAAATAAAAATAAAAATAAAAATAAAAATAAAAATAAAAATAAAAATAAAAATAAAAATTAAAATAAAAATAAAAATAAAAATAAAAATAAAAATAAAAATAAAAATAAAAGTAAAAGTGTTAGATTTCTGGCTAGAGGTCCGCACGGACCTCTAGTAAGGAAGCAATTTCGATTCTAAAACATTGAACAAATAAGTATTTTAGAAGATGGGCGTTTTACTATCTTCCTAGGGCATATCCGGCTCCGCCCAAGGAAAGACTATATTAAATAAGGATATTTATTAAGGCGTATAGAATAATTAATTTTTATCCCTTTATAATTAATTTTAATAAAGAGAATATAGGCAACTTTAAATATTCAAAGGCCGTAAATCTACTAGTAGCGCTATAATAAAAAAGATTCATTAATTTACTATATTTTTTTTAAATTTCTAGTAGGCGATTTCCTATTTTATTTATATATATATAATTATTTATTATATATTAGAAGTAGGTATTCCTTATAATCTCCTTTCGGCTTCTATTATAAGTATTATTATAATAGTATTATCCGAATTCTCTTTAGTCGAAGATTACTAGGCTAAAATAAAATTTATAGACAATAGGGATATATTACTACTTTATCCTTCGGAAATTTAAATATAGTCTTATAGAAGAGGTTGGCAATTAGTTTCTAACGGTAATCAGCTATACCTCTAGCGGAATATAAATTATATCCTTAAAATTCTTTAGGAGCTAAAATAGGGCCGTAATAATTAATATACCTTTAATTTAATTTTTTGTATTATATATATATTATAAATTAATAAACTTTATTATAATAGATTCCTAATTTATTAAAGGGGTATCTTCCTTCGTACTATAACCGCGAAGGGCTTCGGGTAAATCTTTGCCAACTATATATTAATAAAATATTTTATCCTATAATAGTATAGTAATATTAAAAATAGGAGAGTTTTTTATAACATCGTCTTCTGGCACGAGGCGGGAAGAATTTACTAAAGCGCAGCTATTATAGGTCTAGAGTTAAATTCTACCTACTGTAAACGTTAAAATTTTAATAGTCTACTATAATTAATAAGCTGGATTCTACTTACTATAAACGTTAAAATTTTGACGGTCTACTGTAAATAAAGAACTGGATTCTACCTATTATAAACGGTAAAATTTTGACGGTCTACTATAAATAATAAGCTAGATTCTACCTATTATAAACGTTAAAATTTTGACAGTCTACTATAAATTATAAACTGGATTCTACCTACTATAAACGTCAAAATTTTAACGGTCTACTATAAATAATAAACTGGATTCTACTTACTATAAATATTAAGATTTTAACGGTCTATTATAAATAATAAACTGGATTTATTTTTATTTTTATTTTTATTTTTATTTTTATTTCTATTTTTATTTTTATTTCTAAAATTTTTTTTTTTTTACTTTTTTTAAAAAAAAAAATTTTTTTTAATTTTTTTTTATTTTTAATTTTTTTTTTTTTTATTTTTAGTTTTTCTAAAGACCCATTCGGCAAATTTTTTTACACTAAGATATCTCCTTAAGTAAAAGGCGTACGGACCTCTAACTAGTTTTAAAATGACCGCTATCCTCTACTAATTATTTTGGTATCCTTTTTTATTTTTAGGGTTAGGGTTATTAGTAAAGGTAAAACCCTACCTAGGGGATACCCCCGGGGACTTCCGTAAATCTACTATTACGTATAAACCCGGGGGATACCCCCGGGGACCCCCGTACGTCCGAAAGTTCAAATTAATAATAGGAACGGATTGCGTATACGGGCTACAAAAATTTTTAACTAATAATAGGAATAGATTTATTAGTCTATAGACCAATTATAGGACGAAAAACTTATAGGGATTATTGATAAGGGTCTCGCCCCATTATAGAGAAGCTCCGCTATGCTCGCTCACTTCGTATAAACACTCTATTCTCTAACTATAACAGCTGCGCTTTAATTAATTTTACTATTTTTATAAAAGCGGATGAATTTCCAATCGATATTTATATAATAATCCTTAGGCGGCTAATTTTCTATGCGAGAGGGGTAAATTTCTTTGAATTTGGGCTCTTAGGCTAACTAATTCTAAATCTCCCGATTTTAGCGTATAAAGGTTTTATAAACGGCGTAGTAAATATTCTTAGGAAAATTTTAATATAAAATATACAAGAGTAGAAGACCCTTTAAAATTAGGGTAGTAGGCGAAGAAACGGCAGGTAAGGAAGGTATTGTAATAAGTTCTTAGCTAGGGGTATATAGGGATGCTTTTATAGTTGTACAACGGTTTCTAACATCTGCAGCGGTGATGCAACGGTAAAAACAATTTGCAACCGTGCTGCAACGGTTGCAATATCTGCAACGGTTGCAACATCTGCAACCATAGGATTTTTGCATACATGACGTAATTGGACCCACCTTCCTAGAAAATTTTTTAAAATCCTTCCTTCCAACCTTCCTCTTTTAATATCGAACTTTCCCTTTATAAGGAAGCGAAAACGACCAAGTTTTTTTTCTTTATTAATAACCCTAACCCTAAAAATTAAAAGGGTACTAAAATGAGCGCCATATCTTGGCGGTCAGTTTGCACCCGGCTAGAGGTCCGTGCGCCCTCTATATAACGAGATATCTTAGTTTAAAAAATATTTACCGAATGGGTCTTTAGGAAAAAAAATAATAATAATATCGAACTTCCCCTTTATAAGTAAGAAAACCCAGCCCTTTCTTTAAGAAATTTGGCATAGTGGCCAAGTGGTTAATAAAGTAGTTCTTTATCTTCAGACTCTTGTTCGATTCCTCGCTGTGACAAAAATTTTTGTTCTTTTCAAATAAAAAAAAAAAAAAAACAAATAAAAAAAAAAACAAAAAAAAAAAGAATATTAGCCTAGATTCGCGATTTCCCCTTGTGAATTTTCTGTGCGGTAAGAAATTTTTTAGCAATTACGTCATATGTGCAAAAATCCTATGGTTGCAGATGTTGCAACGGTTGCAGAACGGTTGCAGATGTTGCAACGGTTGCAGAACGGTTGCAATACGGTTGTAGCTTATTAAACCGTTGCACCACCCTATCCAAATTTGCAATGGTAGTAGATCTCTATACCGTTGTATAACTATTATACTATAGTAATTTGAACCCTTATATTATTAGGTAAGTTTATTAACGAAAAATCTTTAATAGTTAAATTAGGAGGGGTAAAAAAAAATATTTAGGGATTAGGTTATAAGTAAGTTATTAAAGGTAGAAATTTAGAAGAAGAAATTTGGTGAAGGAAGGCTATTCTTTTATAGATAGTTAGTAAGCTTTAAAATTTAATTTCTTCCTTTCTCTAAGGGGGCTACAATTTCCCGTATAAGCGTTTTCCTTTCTAAATACCTATTGCGTACCGGGTTTCGTCCTTAAATAAAATAAAGGGGATAAAGAAAAAAATTTTCTAAAGAAGTTTAAAAAGGAGGGTATTTAAATAAAATTTTGAAGTTAGAACTATTTATCGAAGTATTTCCTAGCGTAAAATTGGTAGAAGAATATTTTTATTTTTATTTATTAATTTAGGCTAATATTTATTTATATTCCGGATCGCTAAATTTTTTTGGGGAACGTATAGGGTAGTAATTTTTCGTCCAATATTTTTTCTTTCCGCCTTATCGTCCCTTTATAATTAGAGGGAGATTAGGTAATTAAAACGGGGGAATTTTATACTTAGCCACTTATTTAGTAATACCCTTTTATTAGGTAATACCTATAAATAATACTTGATAGGGGGAGTTCCTTCTTTTTTTCTTCCTTTGTTCAAGGGTCTAAGTCTCTTTTTTAACTATAGTAATAGTATAAATTATAAGCCGCTCTTTCTATTTTAATACCTTTTCTTCCTTTACTACTTTAATTGGTTATTAAAATCCTTAAGTATATAATTAAACCGATTTTTAATTTCCTTTTAATTAGCGCGCGCTAATTAAGTATAAAAAGATCTTCGATTCCTACTTTTTTTCTAACTTTTTTTCTATAATTTATATTATTATTATTATTTTATTTAAACTCTTTCTTATATTAATACTATATCCTTATTTTCAACTTCTTTTTCGCTTTTTATAATTAACCTTATTTAGGCTACGATTTATACTAATCTCCCGCTTCTTTTTACTTTTAATATAATTTTATAACTTCGCTAGAATATTAAAGAATTATAGATAAATATTTATAATTGTTTAATTATATTTAGAAATTCAATTCCCGTTCCCTAGTTTCCTTTAAAGATAATAAACTAAGCTCGCCATACGAATAAGCGTCCTAATAATAAATAATAAATCTTCTCCAAAGTTTATATTAATTTTAACCGTTACTTGTTTATCTTTGTAAATAGCCTTTAAAGTATTTTGTACGCTATAATCTATTTTACTTTCGCGAAATATATAAAAATCTATACTTTTAACGTATTAAAAGTTATAAGCTTATTTTATTTATAATAGAAATTACTTAAAAATATCGTTCTCCTTTCGCACTTTATTAAGAATTTTAATATATTTATCGAATATTAGAAGATTATTTTAAAGGCGGTGGAAAGTATTTTCGGTAAAAAACTTTATAATCCGATTTTTATCGAAAAGAAGGGGGGCTAGCTTTAGGGGTACTATAATTCTCTATTAAGTTTTAAGAAAGAATATATCCTAGCGTTAATAATTTAGGCGTTTAGATAAGAGTAAATAATTAAATTGGGTGCTAATCTTTATTTTTTTTATTAATTATATTTTTTCTTTTAAAAACCGAATTACTTATTTTTATTACGTTATTTATTTTTAGAAGACCTTTATATTAATTTATATTAATAAATAGCAGTAGGAGATTCCGTTTATATAAGTTCTTTTTATCGGGTATATTTCTATAGGTCGGAATATTAAGGGGGGGATTTATACTAATTACTATTAGTATATTAAAAAGGCTATCGATTATACTACTTCCTAAGAGTTTTTTAAAGCCTTTAAAATTTTTAATTAGTATTGTGGGGATTTCTTCGATATAGAATATAATTATTTATTTAAATATAGGAGTAGAGGTTTTTTAATATTAATCGATAATTTATTTCCTTTTTAATAGTTTTGTTATTCTATCCTTATACTTTAAGTTCCCTAATAGTAATTTAAGTACGCTCGGTACGAGGCGGAGATCTTAGGGTTAAAAGGGAAAGGTTTAAATATTAAGGGTATTAAAATTAACGACAAAATTGGGAGTGCGAAACTACCTCCTTTATTTACGCTAATTAAAAAAGAAGTTATTTTTAGCGAGGATGAGGATAATTAATTAATTTAGAAGCGTTTTTATTTTTTTCGTAATATTTAATATATTTTTATCTAATAGTTCCGAATTTAGGATAAGGGGTTATCGGTCGTCTTTAAGGAGGAAAAGATCTTACGAAAAAAACTCTGGGGAGGGATATTCTATTAATATTTTTCGGGGGGGAATAAAAAAAGGTAGCGGTAATTTAGTAAAGAAACAATAATATTATATAATATTTTCTTTAATATATTTCCTTTAGTATAAATCTATATCTCCTAATATATCTTCCCTTCGAAAGCGGTTATAACTTAGAATACCGCTTTCGCATAAAAATAAAAACTAGTAATAGAAATAGTAAAAAGAATAGAAAAAATAAATAGAAGTAAAAAATAATAAAAATAGAGGGTAATAAAATGCAAACGTATTTGAAGAGTAGGAATAAAATTGCTGTCCGTTGCGGGTGCTACACTCTAAGGGTAGAAATTTCTTCGGCCGATCGCTATTAGATGCCTAGCCGGAGTTATCGAAGCGCCGGGAGGTAATTTATAGCGAACTAGCTACTAGAGGGTATTATTCGTTTAAATAGCCTTACTAATATCTTATCGGTCCAACGCTTAGCTCTACGTATATAGATCGTCGGTAACGGAATAATCGAGAACAATCTTATAAACAAAGATTAAAAGTCGGTACTTAATAATTTATATTTAATTAAACGGCCCTAGATCTAGTAGTCTTAAATAGTATAAAAGGCTAAGGAGGCAAATCGCGTCGTTTCCTTCGCTAAACGTTAATATTCTATTATACTATCCTAATAATTAATAATAATTTTAAATAACCTAAAAATATTATCTTCTTTAAGAAAAGTAGTAGGAGATTGGGTATTCCTCTTCCCTTAGTATAAGACTTCTTAGTAGGGTAATTAGTAATAAATTATTTAATTAAGAAGGCAAAATCTTCTAATATTTAAATAGTCTTCCCAAGCCTAGAAGTTATATAACCTTCCCAATAACTTTAAGTAGCCTTTAATAGTAATCCTTAGCTTTAATAATTTAAATTACCTTCGCAAATAGCAAGGCTTATATTATATTTAAATAAAAAGTATAAGGAAGTATCCGTTAAGCTAAAATATAAGTAGTACAAATAAAGTAACTTTAAAGGCGGTTTCTAAATAGTAAAAATAGCCAACGAAAAAAATAAGCCTTCTTTAAGAAGAATTTTCCCTTAGAAGGGTAGCTTAGATAGATTTCTTCCCTTCTAGAACTTTGTAAAATAAGTTATTCTTTAAATTAAAAAATAGTAATTGCATTTAAATAATACACTAATTTTTCAATTGTATATTCTAGATTTATTCCTACTTAGGTTTGTAATTCCCTAAGGGCTTTTAATATATTAGGGTTGGAAAATAGGTCGGAATTATTTATATTATAGAATTAGTATGGACTTCCCTTTATTCGAGCTTTTAAACGAAAAAAATAAAATAAATAAATAAAAAGATATAATTTCGGATTAAAATAGTAGGGGGGAAGAGATAAAAGGATATATTTTTAATGCGAAGGAATAGGGAGGAAATTGGGGAGGGAAAAAATAGAGAATAAAAAGAAAAAAGAGAAAAAAAAAGAAAAATATTGGATTGAAAATTTCGGTCGGTGTGCGGATTTCCTCGTCGTCTATAGCGTTTTTATAGGGCTAGGTCTAGTATTGTATTTAGAATCCGCTCTTCTATTAAAGTTCTTCTTCTTCTTCTTCGGGGTCTACTTTTTCTTAATTGCCCAATAGCTTAGTATTCGGTAGGGGGATTTCTAAACATTAATTTTATTTTGCCGTTTTTACCTTTTATACTTTAATACAAAATTTTATTATTTATTATAATTCGAATATTATCCTTTCTTCGTTTAGGCCGGTACTTAGATTTCGCTATCCTATTTCTTTTAATATAATTCCGTTATTAGGCGGCTTAAAATCTCTTTATCTTCCTTTAAAATTAATTTAGTTTAATAGAGTTTTGGGTTCGTTTACTATTAATATTATACCGTCCTTTATAATAAATTTTTTAATCTTCTAAGAGCTAACTAATTTATTAATTTCTATGCTATCGAAGGTCCTAATATAGTAAATATTATCCGAAATTCGGCGGATACGGTATAAATTTTTTTACTAGTAAATTAATTTCTTATTAGAATTTATATTAATACGCTAGATACTATTATAAATTAATATTAGATTTCCTTTTTCAATTTAACTATTTAGAAGTTTTATCCTTCGTTAATTATACTTATTACGGTAGTTAATAGCCTTCTTTCTTATTACTATAATTTTTTCGGTTATTTAAACGAAGTAGTATTTAGTATTTATATATATAGCGGCTATAATAGAAATTAATTCCTCTCTTATTATACGTTTGTTATCGTTCTCTTAATTAGCTGTTTTCTAAGAGGGTAGATTAAATTTAACAGGAGTAATTAGGTTATAATTATAAGTAAATTAAAAGGGAGTATATCTATAATTACGTTTTACTATTATATAGTTAATAAAGAGAATGTAGGGTAAGTATATCCTTTAATTAGCGTTATTCCCGTTGGTAATTTTAATTAGGGAGGTAGCGATAGTCGAATATTTTTATTCGTTTAATTTATTCGTTTTCGAATTATAAGGGGTAATAATATACTTTAAGATCCCTAATAAATTAATTATTTCTTTAAATATTCTTATAAATTCTAAGTTACCGTTTATTAGAATAGAGATAGGAAATCCCTAGTAGAGAAAGACTAATTTGAAGAACCTCTAAACGTTTTCTACTTTAGTATTGGGTAGAATAATAGCTTTTATATAACTAGTAAAGTTATTTCTAACTTTTAATAAAGGTATTTTCTTTTTATTTATACCGGGTATAAATCAAATATTAAGAGTTTACTTTCCTATAGGTTAAATATTAGGAAATATTTATTAGTATTTATCTTCGAACTTTTTAGGATTATATTTCTAGTAAATTGGGTAGGAGCGGATTAATTCTTTAACGTCGGTATATATACCTTTCCAATAGTAATACTTAGTAATATAATAATATATCCCTTTCCTTTTTTGGTAACCTATTTCGTTATAATAATGAAATATAATTTGCTTACATTCTATAGGGCCGTTAATTAATTTTTATAGAAATTACGAAGGATTTGTCGGTTATAGTTAAAGAGTTCCTTCGGAAATAAAGTATTTTATAATATTATTATAAAACTAGCGCTTAAAAGTAAATCCCTTTAAACGGTTAGGAATTTTATACGTTGTTAAATAGGTAGAGATTTTGTAAGAAAGGTCTAATTAATTTCCTTTAAAAATAGGCTTTGGAGCGTTAGTATAAGTAATGAAGATAAAATAGATTTATATATTTACGAAATTGTTAATATTTACCTCGTATTTCTTCTCGTAGAAATTAAAAGGCTTTAGAAGTTTGCGAAATAGACTATTGGTAATTATATTTTTATTTTTAAAAATGTACTTAATTTCGAAGTTGAAAATTTTAATTTAAATAATCTATTTTATTAATAGGGTATTAGGGACGTTATTAGCAATATTATTAAATTAATATATAAAAATTATAACGTTTATTTTAATAATAAACTGAATGTTAAATAAGGATTTTCGTAAACGTTTAAAAATATAGAAGAGATTTCGAAGCTCCTTCTTAATAGTATTATATTATTTTTTAACTTCCGATTAAACCTTGTTTTCGAATTTACAAAAATATTTTTTATTATTAGGGTTAATTTATTCTAATACTATTCCTTATCCTTCGATCGAAGCGTTAACTATAAGGTAAATTGTATTATACTTCGGGTCGTTGTAAACGAGGGTTGCTAGAATTAGGACGGTAATTATAAAGTATTAAAGGTGCTCTATTACGAATTGCTTATTCTCGGTTTAAATTTATTCGACTCCCTTTTTTATTAGTATATAAAGGGGGATTATAATAATGCCGAAATTTTTAATCTAAATCCTATAGTATTCGATAATTCCGATAAAGGCCTTAATTTATTTAATTTCTTTACCTTTCTTATCCGGTCGGTATTCGTAGTAAATTTACTTATTAATCTTTATAATTTTATTTTTATTTAAAGATTTCCTATCGGGATTACAAAAGTATTTTATAAATATAATTTCGTTTTAATACTAATTGGACTTAGTAATTATAATAGTTCCTCCGGTTAATTCTATATTGAATAAAACTTTATTAATATTAATTAAGTATTTTAAAATGTATTTCCTAATTCCCTTTATATTAATCTCCTCTTTATTATAGTTTATCCGGAGGCTTTTAATATAAATATTATTAAAGTAGGGTTGGTAAATATCGAGAATTAGGATATAGAATATTCTAGTTATTGCTTTTATAAATTGGGCGATAGAATTAGTATTTCCTTAAAGTAAAATCGTTATTTTAAAGTGGTTAAAGGGTATAGAAAAGGTAGTAATATCCTTATTAGTTTCTTCGAAAGGGATTTGGTTATAATTAGAAAAGAGATCGAATAGAGAGATTATTTTATGATTTTTAAAACCTTTATTAAATTCTTTGTAACTTAGGAATGGATTTATATCTTTTAGGGTAACCCAGTTAATTTTTTAAGCGTTATTAATCAAGTATATACTTCTATCCTTCTTAATAACGAAAAACCAATTATTTCGGTAGGTAGTATAACTTTCTTCGAGGATTCCTTTTTTTATCCTTTCCTTAAATAGATTATAAATTTGGTTATAAAGAATTTTAAAGATAAGGATAGCTTTAGTCTATTAGGTTAAGTACGGGATAGTACGGATTTATTGAGGGGGAATTATATTGGGATTGAATTTTCTATACTCTATAAAATCCTAAGTAAGAGTATATTCCCTATTATAAAGGATATAAGTAAATAATTTAATTTCGCTATTGTTTAAAGTGCTTTAAACCGTTTTAATTATAGTTTAAAAATGTTCTTCAGTTAATTTCGACTTTTTAATTAGCTCTATAAACCGGGGAATAATATAACCGTCCTACTCTATACCGAAATTCTCTAGAATATTAGTAATCTACTTTTATATTTAGGCTTACTTAATTACTTTCTAATTAGGGTTTCCTACCGGTTTTAATCCGTTAAAGTTTATATTATTAATTAAATTAACTTTTTAACCGACCTTCTTATATATAGTATTAATTTATACGCAGAGAGTCGTCGGTACTTACCTTACTTTCCCTATAAATTTCTTTACGGCCTTTTTAAACTCCCTTATTAGTACTTTTTTAATCTTCTTCTTTATTTGCCGGGGAATAATTATTGCCTTTAATTCCTCCGAATCCTCTTTAATACTAGTCCTAGGATTTTTTCCTCTACTTTATACCGAACGTAGCCGAATAATATTCTTTAAATCCGAATTAACTTTAGAATTAGCGTCTCCTTCTCTAATAATCTTCTAAATTTTTTATAATGCTTTATATTTTTCTTTCTCTTGATATAATATTTCTATTAAATTTTCCGCTACTTTATCCGTAAATATAATATTTTTTTTATTATTTTCTTTACATTTTATTCAATTCGGTAATTCTATCCTTACCGGACAACTAGTATCTACGACGCTATTTTTACTAAATTGTATAGAGTTGTAAATACCGTTCGAGAATTAAACCCGTTAATTGGCTTTAATTAATTTCTAAGCTTCGAAATCTTTACCGCTTTTATATACTTCGGGGGCAACGGTTAGAATAGCGCGGATTATTATTCCATTAATAATAATAGAAGTATAATTCTTCCCGTTTTCGTTGTACTTTATATAAATATTGGCGTTTTAAAAGAAGGGCAGACCTAGAATAATCTTATAATTTGGTAGACGGTTTTCGGTAATAAAGAAATAAATTTCTTTACCTTTATTGAATAAGTATATTTTTTTATAAGTTTTACTAAGGAATCCCTTTTAATTACCGTTATTATTAATATTACTAATTTCGGTATTAATATTTATTAGACCGAAACGATTTACTAATCCTTTATAAATAGTATTATATTTAATTCTTATATTAAGTAAGGTAGCGATCTTCTTTCCTCCTTTCGTTTTAACGGAGATTATTAGCGTAGGTAGTATAGAAAGTCGGGTAACCCTATTCCCTAAAACTAAGGTAGATATTTCGGCGTATTTAATAACGTTAGTAGAAGCGTTATAGAGCGATACCCTCTTAATTAATTTAATTTTAAATTTATTAATTTTTTGCTATTCTAAAAGAATATTAACGAGTATTAATTAATCGATTTAATTATAGATAGTTTGGACGTTCTCCTTTATTAATTCAATAAAATTATAATTACAAATAGATTTCTATTTAATACTTATAATATTAACCTAAATAGGTCCTTTAAATATAATAAGTCCTTTAGGTATAATAGGGACGAATTTATTGGCTTCCGGGGTATTATTACGGGTAATACTACCGTTGTATTTAAATTTAGGCTTAAGCAGGTTATAATTATTATTATTGAAACGCCCACTCCTCCACTAAGCTTCGTCGTCGGGCCCACCAGAGGTGACATGGACATTTCACACCAGAGGTCGTGGTCCGTAGGCCTACCACGAAGCGACGGAAGGAGCGGCGGTTCTATTTATACTAGGTCGCCCTACAAAATAATTGTAGAACCCATATTCCCAATCGGGAAATTCTACAATTCAATTGAACTCGAAGCCCGTACACACAGACTGAAATCCGCCATTTGACATCGCATTCATCGTAACATTACTCAACACCAACAACAATCATCTATATCAAAAATTCACTGTTGTACGCATCGTAATTATCTCATTATATATCCCGTTTTGCACGAAAATATACGTTGAAATACGGTCGTAATTGTACCGCAAACGTCGTTTTCCATATACTTGCAACCGTAGTCGCGCAGATATTTACGACCGTAGTCCCGTGACTCGGCTTACGTACCCAGATCCCCCGCGCGAATTGCCGGAATTCTAGCTCTCCCGGCAATTCGCCATCCCGGTTTGCCGGAAACTCCCCTTCGCAGTAATTCGCCAACGCCAATAAGCCAATAAAACGTTACAAACTACAAATACTTTTTATACTTTCTATTTTTCAATTCAATTAATACTAATACTAATAATACCATCCTTTTTATCGCGCAACGCTAAAAATTATTTCGAATTTTTGAAATCTATTAATTTCAAACCTTTAAACGACTACGTAGTTATTTGCACGGGTTTTACCGAGGTGCGCGTATCGCCTTCAAATTACGTTTATAATACATACTAAAGAAAGCGTACAACCGCTACCCTAAGAATATTACCTTCTATTTCTTAATACTAATAAAGCAATCGCAATCCCCTTCACCGATTATTACCCCAACTAGCAGCCTATTACCTAACCGGCAAACTAACGACCCTACTAAGAATTTTAATAATAACCGACTCCTTCCACTTCAACCTTCACTACCGCCTTCAATACTACCTTTACCGACCTTCATCCTTTCCCCCTTCATCCTTTCCCCCTCAACACCAACACCGCCCATTCACCTCAAACAAACAATCGCGATTACAATAATAATTACATTATTACCGCCAAACCTACCCAGAATTTCCCTAATAACCAAACCGTTAGGAAATTTTTGGCACCTATTAATTCCCTCCTAAAAAAGTATAAGAATCCCCCTCCCCCCCCCTCTCCTATCCCTCAAACTTTCTCTTCTTTATTATATAATATAACTTCACTTTTAAAATTAATTCACCTTAATTTCGGAAATCTTTTAATAGGTTATTAAAAACCTAAAGGTAATTAAGACTGGCGTTTAAATCTTAGGTAACTATACTTTCGGGTTAGTCCTCCTCCTACCGTACATCGCTCCCCTCGCATCGTTTCTCCTATCCCTTCAACTCCCTTCCCCTCTACTTTCGCCCGCTAACCTTATTACTAACAATAGGGAACGAGAAAATTAAAGTCTATTACTACTGAAGTACTAATAATACTAAAAGGGTATTAACCCGGTAAATCTCTTATTCCCCTTATTTATCTTCTAACTCTTTCGGTTTACTAATTTCTTTTCTTTTGCATAGGCGACGAACGACGAAGCCAACGATCGCACCAATATCGTTACTAATTTTAGTCAACATTATTACTATTCTTAATTAATATTGTTACTATTTCTTAATTAACATCTATACCTTACTGACCGACATTTTCAATCTTATTAACGTAAACCCGCGGCGGTATATCGTATTGGATAGCCATTGTAGCGAAAAAAAAGATATTCCTACCTATAGTTGGGAAAGTAGGTATCGATTACATTAACTTAGAATAGGAATCTAACGTATTCTTTTTTTAATTAATATCCTTTTAATATCGATATTTAATTGTATTGGATAATTAGAATCCTACTTTGAAGAGTAGCCGGACGAAGATATTAATATTAATATATTAGTATAAAATTTATTTAATTAAAATTGGAAGAGTAATGTTATTATCCTATTTCTTTTTGGGTTTTTTAGCTTTTATTCTTTCTATTTATTAATTAGAATATTGCGATTTAATCTTATATTCAACTATTTATCCAATTAAATAGTTAATTAAAATAGATTTAAATTAATAGCTTAAGCCGCCGCCGCTTAGTAACTAGCAAATAATACGAAAGTGTGGCACCTATAAAAAGATTAAACCTATTTAAATATTCGTTAGCAAACGAAATCCTAATATTTATACCGTAATATACAACGTTTATTGTAATAAAGTAGTAAATTAATATTACTTTTTTCTTTTATTTTTTTACCGTTCCTCTCCCCTCCTATCCGCTAACTAATTAACTAGTATTATTTATTTAATAGTAAATTCTTTAAAATACGTAAATCCTATATAGAATCCTAATATACTGCGTTATTCTACTATTTACGGGTAAATAGTACCCTCGAAGGTTAAAATTTAGGCCGCGGGGGGTTGTGGGTACGATTCAAGTAATATTGGCTAGTTGGTTGTTTAGTTAGTAATTTTAAATAATTAATATTTCTTTAAATATAAATTTTTAAGAATAAGCGTGGCTCTATCAAATTTATGGCTTTTAACGCTATATTAATAATTACTAGTAGTAAGAGACTCCTTGCCGATGCCGTACTTTCTTTACTAAAAAAAGGCCGTGTTAAGTGTAATTAAACGTTTACTAATCCTTTAAGAATTTTGTAATACTGTTCAAACCCCCTAAATTATCACAGGATTACCTGTGATGGCACATAGCACTGGGCACTGCATGGTCGAGTCCATTGGCCATTGGCCAATAGGATCGCATGCACGCACGCACCAGTGGGCCTCGGTCTGGATCCGGGCACGGCACAGCCTGCCCTATATCCAGACCGCACTCCTCCCTCCTCTCCTTCTTTCCTTCCTCGTACAACTACGTTTATCCAACCTCACCCCCAACGGTGTTACCCCCGTGATATAAATTCCGGCTCCGGTTCCGGCTCTAATTCTAGTATTCTAACGCCCGGTATTTTAAGGTCCGGCTTTCCTACATCTCGATCCCCGCCGATAATAATTCGAAAGCGAAGATATTGAAATATCTACCTAAGAATTAATAGATTTTGAATATTAATAATAATAATAAAGTAGAGGGCGTTAAATTATAATATGTAAAGAGTTTAAAGCTAGACAACGGTAATAATAATAAGAAGGTATTTAATTATAATAAGTTTAATAATTAATTTAATAATTAATTTATTATATCGGTTAATAATAAGGATAACGGCGATTATAATTTCTTGAATAATAAAGGTAACGTTAATTCCAATATTTTTAAAATTAAAAATTTAATTAATAGTTTGAATAATAAATAGGAGAAGAAATTAATAGCGAATTTTAATAAAACTGTAATACTATTTAATGTATTTAAAAGGAAATTAGATAACGCCCTATTAATAGATATTCGATTGCCGGCTATATAGCCTATTTAGGAAGTATTATTAAATTAATAAACCTAGTAACCGCCGAAAATTTACTGCTTTAAAATATATAAATTTAAATTTTAATAGATTAAGGATAAGGTTATGTAATTTATATTAAGCGCCCCCAATTTTTTACGTCGAAGTAAAAATTTATAGGTTTAATTACTATTTTTTAGTATAATAATAGTTAATTATTAATAATTAATTTAATAAAATAACGAAGAAACTGCTAGAGTATAAGCCGAATTTAAAGAGATTTAACGAAATTACCGATAGCGAAAGTGTAAAAACGAATAAATTTCCCTAATACTTTTTTTAGTAACCCTTATTGTACGATAATATTCTAATTTGTAAGAGACTATTACGAATTTATTTTAGTCCTAATTGGTTCAACCCTTCCGTTACGAAGTATACGGCTTTTTTAAGTACCTTCGAGACCGCCTACCCGATTTATTTTATTATATTATTTATATTCTTATCCTTAATGTTAATATTTGGTATTAAAGTAAGTTTTGTATTCGTTACCGTTAAGAATGGCTTTGTAAAGAGTATATCGATCTATTCTATAGGGAGATAGATATATGCCTTGACTGCTAGTAAAGTAATACCCCTAGTTAAGGTAATAATTTTAACGTTTCTAGTATTATCGGTTAGGATTCTAATTCCGACGACGATATATTGTATTTTATTTACTTAATTTATTACTCACTTCGCCGGCTAATTAATTATAACCCTATTATTAAATTCTATATTATATATATATATAATATTCCTAATTATAATATTTATAATAAGTCGAAAGTATGTATTTACTACAAGCGAGAATATCCTAGGGGTAATTTTTTTAATAGGTACGACGTTGAATATAATTATTATAGGTTATATTAGGAGTTAATTAACGAAGAGGATTTTAATTAAAATAATAGCGATTAATATATTTATAATATTGGCGATTAATAAAGTAATAACGATTTCTTCGGTATCCTAAATCCTATCCGCCTTCCCTAAATAAAGAACCCGTTTAATACTCCCTAAAATGCTATATTTAATATTAATGATTATATTAAAGAATATAGCACCTTCGAGACCGAGCTAGAATAATTATAACCCTAAATGTTAAGAAGAGGTCGATTATTAGGTAGAGCGCTTTTACGAGAGCGAGCGCCTTTAGCGCCTTTATAAGAGTGTACGCCTGGTATCCGATTCTTTAGTTTAGGAAATATTGAATTTGATTGTAATCCTATTTTCGATAGCGATATAATTATTAGAATTATCCCTAAATTTAATTATTTTAATAATTTTATTTTTTACGAAAAGTTTAATATAATATAAATATAATATTACGAGCGGTATAAGGAGAAATGGTTTAAAATGACGGTTAATTATAAGGGTATATATAATTGATATTGTTGTATAAACGCTAACCTACAATTTAACGACCTATTCCTCTATAGTATTAAGAATGATATAGATTTTAGTATTTTCGACGAGAATAACCTAATCTCCCAACTACTAAAATTTAATTTTATTAAAGAGATATTTATTTTAAAAGTTTACGTCTTTATTGGTAAATATTCTTTCCCCTTTAAAGTAATTTATTTATTAATATTATTCCTAATAGATATTTATATTTATAATAATATTTAATATAAGTATAAAGGTTATTATATTAATTTCCTTCGGGACGTTTCCTATATTTATTGTTAATTTCCTAAATTTCCTTAGGAAATCGATATTGTTTTAGTTAAATTACGAAACGTTCGAAATTAAGAGTATATTGTTAGCTATATTCGAAGGGATTTTAAAGTTAACCGCTGCAATATTAAAGTATAGCTTTGATTCCTTAAAGAAAATTACTTTAAATACGCCGATATTAAAATTATTAAAGAACGTCTTAATTAATTATTAGAAGATAGAAATGTTTTCGATAATGTTGCTATTATATTAATTAACGATATTAATATTAAAGAGTTCGATAAAGTAAATAAGGTACAATTATAGGAAATTTTTAAAGAGGTTAATAAATTCGAAGTTAATACGGCACTAAATTTTATAGGAGGGTTAATAAACGATATTGATTAATTAAGAGTATAGCTTCGAATAACCTAAGTACCGGATCTTTATTTTACCTTAATATAGGTTATAGATTTACCGGATAATTAACTAGCCGGCGGTTAGGCTCTAATTCCGGCTCCGGCTCCTAATTCCGCTCCGGCTCCGGCTCCGGCTCCTAATCCTAGCGAACTTATATTAATTCTAGCGCCCTGTATTTATATTAAGTAGGGCCCCCTTTGAAATTAATCTATTAACGAATTTCGTTGTAATTAGCTTATTATATTATAGGTATTTTCTAATACTATTTCCTTATAGTAGGGCTAAATTCTTTAACCCTCGAATAAGAGCCGTAAAATTCGACGAATAGGTTAAGTATATAATAAAATAGTATAATAGTCGGTTTACTAATTATAAAAAATTCCGTTATATCGCTTTTAACTCTATTATATGTAGCTAGGTTAACGGTAAAAGTATATATTATATTAATTACCCTAAATTTAATATTAAAACTTTCGCTAACCTAAATCGGTTTAAAGACTATTTCGAAGTACGTAGTAAAGAATCTATTGCTTTATTCAATTCTATTACTCGGTTTGCTAGGGTAATTCGGGGTACCCGGTCGTTTTAGATCTAAGAATTTAGGGATCTATTAATATATATTAATTTCTTAGGTATATTAACTATATTTATAATATTTAGTACCGCTAATTATTATTAGGATAGTTTGGCAAAGTATATATTTAATTATAATTATTAGCTAATATTTAACGATATTAACCGCCGTATAATTTTAAAAAGAAATATCTTTAATAACCACTATATTGCTACTTATTTTTAGAAGAGATTTGAGCTTTTTAAAGACTATATTTTAATCCCGAAGTTTAAATTTAACGATTTCTAATAGAGGTTGGAGTTTTAAATTCGAAGAATTAGGTATATTTATAGTATTTATTAGGTAAATAATATTAATACTCCTAATTTTCGTAATCTAGTAGTTCGACGGGAATTTATTAAAATATAGGGTTACTATATTACAATATATAATCTAATATTTTATTATATTAAATAGTTAGAAGAGGCCTATTTTAGCCCAGATAAAGACCTAGAAGGACCCCCTCCTAATATTCGGCCCCGGAATCCCGGTAATATTTAAGCCGACAACTCTTAGGCTTAGGCCTAAAATTCCTAGGTTTAGGCTAATAATTTTTAGGTTTAAGTTTAAAATTCCTAGGTTTAGGCCGAAGATAATACCCTGCCGGGAAATTAAGAAACTTAAGCCGAAGATCCGGCCGATAATCCCCTATCGGGAAATTAAAAAGTTTAAGAAGTTCTGGTTCTAATTTTGGTTTATAGTCCGGCTATACCTCCCCCGGTCCCTATTTCAATTCTACGTAACTATATCGACCGTATAAATATTTTAAATAAATTATACTGTAATATTAAGCCTATTTTCTAAGAATTTTCAAATATAATTAACTGTATATAAAGGTATATTTATAATAATATATATTGTCTTCGAGTTCGCTGTTAAATTCGAATTCTCCTAAGCGAACGCTAAATTCCAAACCTTAATCTTCTAAAGCTAAAATGTAAAGTCTATCGTTTTTATTTCCCCCGGAAACTATACGATAATCCTATTTTAATTACCTATATTAACCTTAAGTTCTGGCTCTTTAATATAAAGCGTAATAATACCGTTTTTAATTAATATAATTTAACTATTATACTAGGATAGATAATTAATATTAATATATAGTTATGTACTAATATAAATATTGTATTTAATTACGTTGTAAAATACGTTTCTAAGGTTAAAAAGAGGATAAGGACCTATAAATAACTCGCTGCCGATATTATTCCCGATATTAATTTAAAGTAACCTATTAAGTAATTTGTAGTAAAATTTATAAATAAGGTTATTATTAAGCGTAATTAGTTTGTTTAGGAAGTCTATTATATTTTTATAGAGTTTCCTTTGTAAGAAAGCATTCGAATTGTTGTTTAAGTTGACTATCGTTATCGAAATTATAAGGGTATTATTATTGTTAATCCTAATGTAGACCTATTTTAGGTTAAAAGGAGAAGATAAAATATTGCGGCAAAAGTAGTAGATAATATTTTTAGCGATGATGACCTTGCTATTAATATTTATATTAATATAGTTGGCGAGGTAAGATAGACTAAGTCCCCCTATTAAAAGTATATAGGGCGTTAAGATTAGTATAACGATATATCCTACTTTAAATTCCTTATTCGATTCGAGTTCGGTTTACGGCCTAAACCCCTTATAAACTGCGCTAAATTAAAGGTATTTAATTACTTTCTAATCTATAAATTCGAAGAGAACTAATAGAAGGAAAACTTTTGCTGTATTAAATTTATATTATATTACCCTTATCGAAGGCTAGATAATCTTTTTACGGTTAATAATATTCGGTATAATTTATATTAGGAAACCTTTATAGCCTATTAAGAGGGTTATTAATATTTAGACGATTATTATAGCCGCCTTCCTCCTATAGAATTTAAGGATAACTTTAAGCCGCCTAATTAAGAACTAGAAGTAAATAAGCCGGATTAAAAAAATATAGCTAGGTAAAATAATATCCTTATATTTTAAAAATATATTAAGCTAATATTTTATAAGGATATACCTTATTATATTAATAATAATAATAATATTAGTTTAGTTTTAAGATATTGCCCTATTAATATCGACTATAATTAGTATTAAAACTATATTACCTAATACTAGGAATTCCTTACCCTCCGACTATTATCTTATAAATTTATTAAAATAGCTTTAATTTAAGACCTACTTAAGCCCGTAGTCCGTTATATTCCTATTAGGGTAGTTACTAATAATATTAATAGTTATACTATCTATTCCCTATTTAAATTACCCTTTAGTATTAGTACTTTAAGTAATTTTAATGGTAATAAATTATCCAATATTCAACGAAACCTTCGATAGTATAAATATTTTATTATTAACGAAAAGTCTATATTGGGTATAAAGATTATATACTTTATTAATAAGCGGTTATAATAAGTCTTTCCTAAAAATTAGTATAAAATATTTAATAGTATTAATATTCTTCTATTTAGCGATTTTTTCTAATTACTACCTATTGGCTAAAAAGCATTATATTACTAAGAACCTCTATAATTTGTTAATAATGCTAATACCCCGTTAGAAGTAATTAGAGACGACGAGGCGGATAGGCTTCCTAACGAAATAGAAGAATAAAGGTGTAAACGTAAAACCGGGAAATTGGACTTTATTTAACGTAGTAGCCGTACTTACTACTTTACCTTCGATTAGAATATTAAATTTAAGTAAATTGTCCGTTAATAAGGTAATAATTAGGCTAGATTCCGTAATATATTCGAAGGTTTATAAAACAATACCCGCTCTATTACTAATTAGGAATTATTATTAATACGGTGTAAATAAGTATTACTAATTCCTAAATAATTAGAATTTGTTAATACCTTATAAATCTTTCCGACTAATATTATAGTTAATACCTATAACTCTACTTACTTAGAAGTATTAAATAGCCTAGCCTTTACGGTCTTAACTACTAACGATCCTCTTAATATAAAGGCAACTTTATATACTAATACCGGTAATTTATATAACCGGTTTAGCTTAGTTATTAGCAATAGGGTTATACTTATAAAGAATCTCTAAATTGAAGGAGGGTTAATTAATAGCTCTATTAGTATAATTATCGATATTATTTAGGATAAAGATTATTAAAAATATAATATTTAATAAGTTAATTATTAATACTTTTATTTAAAATATAATAATTAACTCTTTTATAGCCTAAAAGCTAATAATCCCCCCTTCGTTATTCTAATATACTTTAACAACTACCGCGGCCTACCCTATTTTAAAGAGGACTACCCTAATTTCGACCCCTATATTATTCCTATCTTCCGGTTTATTTGAAAGTTCTAACGAAGCGCTACTTACTATATTAAAATCTAATTCCCTTTTACGATTATATATATTATTATAATATATAAATTATAAGCATAAATATTTAATAAAACTATATATAATATTTTGAAGAAGGACTTTACAATTAGGTTATTATATATAGCTATTTTTTATGTACGTACTTTATAGGGTATAATATTTAAAGAAACCTTCGAATTCGATACCTTACGTATTAAGACTAATTAAATATATTATTATCGAACCCTTAATATTATTAGACGATAGAATTAGTAATTAATTCCTAGATAGTTATTATTAATATGTAGTTGTTAATAAAATCCCCCGGCTTCTAATTATATACGTACGGTCGGTTATAGTCCCGGTAATATCTTAGATAATAATTCCGATTTCGATAACGGTCTAGCCCCGGGTATTAGTAGAGGGCGCGGCAAACCCTATAGTAGACTTCCCAATAGTAGAGTTAGTAGCAGACCTCGTAGAAGATTGCCCGGCAGTAAAATTAGTAATACCTTAAGTAAAATTAGTAGTACAACTAGATTTAGTAGATTAAGTACAAATTCAGGAAAGCCTCGTAGAAGACTTCGCAAAAGTATTAGTAGACCGCTACGTTTAAAAGGAGGGCAATCTATAAATACTTTAAAGGATATATTTAAGAGGTTTGGACTATAAATAATGTTTACCTTTAATTAATTGAAAGAATATCCAATATATAGAAAGAGTATCCAATATATAGAAGGAGTATCTAATATATAGTAATTTATATATAAAGTACTAATACCAATCCTATTATTTAAATCCAATCTATCTACATATTCCCAATCCCTTCTTTATTATTTATTAACCGTCAACTATTAATTAACCGTCAACTATTAATACCGTTACCCTAGTCGTTTATTAACCATTATCGCCGTTACCGTTACTATAGCTATTTTTCCTAAAATTAATAACCTTTAAGGTGCCTAATTTTACGCCTCGACTATTATTTTCGAAATTAATATATTGGAAGAGGCCGTCCGCAAAATTTTCGAGCCGGCCGTTAAGCGCTGTAGAATTAGAAACGGGGAATAGATTAACGCTACCCTTATTATTATCGCTAATAATCCTAATTCCCGCCGTAAGATTTTAAATAGTTATTATTAGGTTAATACTACCCCTATTATTACCGCTACCGCTACCGCTAACGCTAATACTATAAAATCGCCTCCTTTTCCGGACTTTTCTCTCCTTCTCCTAATCCGTTTTAAAAGGTTATAAAGTAAAAAAAATACCCCCCCGCCCAAAAAAAAAAGGAGTTCAATACGGCTTGTTCTACGTACCTTAATTAAATTACTTTATAAATACCCCGCCGTAGTAATAAAGTACCCGTCTATAGCAACCCGAAAGATAGTACGTCTTATAGTATACCTACATCTCCTCCCTTAACTAAAACCCCCCCCGCGCCAATAACTAACCGCTAACCGCCAACCGGATAAAATTTTGGGTGCTAAGGAAGTAAGGAGGTAATAGGGAAGTAATAGGAAGGTAATATAAGGGTGATAGAGGGGTAGAAATAGATAGAAATGGAGAAAATAGTTATAAATAATTATAAATAGGATTCGAATAGAGAGGGTCTCTATAATCTACGATACTAGTAGGGATATATAAGCGTCCTTATATATTATTATATTATAAGCGTCCCTATAGTACCCCCCGTCGGGGACTAGTAATAGTAAAGATAGGAATTTGAGGTTATAAAGACGGTTAAAGGCTATTAGAAGTATTTTACGAATTTTAGGATTATTTCTAATAATAAGGTAATGCGGGAGATATATTCTTAAATAATATCTAATAATATTTCGATTAGTATTGAGACTGGTAATATTTTGGTTAGTATTGCGATTAGCGGATAAATGTGGATCTTGCTTTACAGTATAAAAATGCGGATACCGTGGGCGTTTCACTGTCTTCCTTGGGATCCGGCTCCGCCCAAGGAAAGACTATATTAAGTAGTATTAGCGAATAGATTTACTTAGTAATAAATAGCTATAATATTAACGGGGCTATATTTAATAATATTTTTAATAGTAACCGAAACTTTAATATTTATAAATTTCGTAGTTATAGGGTAAAGCTCCTTTAAATCCGCAATATTATTATAGACTTTAAGATCTTTAGGTTAGTTAGAAAAATAAACTTTCTTAGCCTTTTTAATAATAGATTTAGAAGCGGGTTATTTTCCTTTTATAGTATTAATATTACGCTTAGCCCCTTTTTTAAATTATATTAGCGGTTTCGATACGGGGGATAAATAAGAATATAGGGGTATTATTAGAAGAATTACCTTCGGAGACCCGAATTTTCTTAGTCTCTTTAAAGGTAACGATTATTATAGAGGTTAGGGGTATTATACTAATTTCGACTTTATTTCCCGAATTAGTTAATTCATGACCTTCGGAAATTTATTAGGGAATTCCTTACTTCTAATTAGGATAATATATATAGAAGCGATTTATTCTCAAGCCTTTAATATCGGTTTATAGAAGTAATTATACTTCATAATTTAAATAATATTAATTAAGGGTAATATTTTCTTCCCCTTTAACTTTTATATTTCTTCCTACTTTCTTCTAGTACTTTAGTAGAGGATATTAAATTTCGGAACGTAATCGGGCTTATTAGGATTTCTACCTTTATAATATTTAAATTCTTAATTTTTAAAATTAGAATAAGCGGGATAATTTGGCTTTAAAACGATTAAAAACCTTAATAATTCTCCGACCTTCCTTTATTTATATATAGCGCGATATAACTCCTAATTTATATAATTTTCGTAGTTATAACTAAGGCTAAAGAAGACGATAATTAGTATACTTTTAGAAACCTAAGCCTTTTAAAAAGAATAATATCCGTATATAAAGTTTAAATCCTTCTTAGCGTATTTATATATAAGGTAATCTCCTTTATATTAGTAATAAACTTTTTAATATTCGTTAGAAGATTAGTAATTATTAAATAATGGGTATTAAATTTTATTTCGATTAAAGTTATTAATAGGTATAACGTTAGTTTAAATAGTATTAGTTTAAATAAAAAGGTATTAGATTTAAAAGGGGTAGTAGATAGTAGGTTATTAAGGGGTAGGAGGGGGTATTTCGGAAGGGGGGCAAATATTTTAGGAAATTTAAATTATTAATTTTCTAAAATTTTCGGTAAATTTATTTATAGTTTTATTAGTAGTGGATTGCTTTTTAGCAAGTTCCTTCGTAATAATTTGAATAATTTTTTTAACGATTAGAGTATTATTATTTTCGGAAGAAATATTATTATTAAATTTAATAATTTTCTTAGAAAATTTACGCGTTTTAATAACGATTTCCTCTTTATTAAAATCGGAAGAGGCCGAAGATTTAAAAATATCGACTTTATTAAATTATTTAATAATAAGGTCGTTAAATTTACTAGCGAAGGTAGTCTAATTTATTTAGTAAATCTCCTCTTTAAATTTATATATAAAAATAGTAATTATATATTTAATATTAATATATAGCTTCTTATAAAAATTCTTAACGGTTAAATCCTTAATATTATTACGGTTAATAAAAGACTAACGGGTAAAAAGGGTAAAATAATTAAAGATAACGTTAACGATCTTTATTTTATTATAAGGGATATATTTAGTATAGAACTTTTTTAGAGTAATAAATACGCTATCGGTCTATTTAAAATCCTTAATTCTATAAATAATTTTAAAAATTAAGGTGAAATTATCCTAAGTAATATTATTGTTAATTTTAAATTAGCGGAGGATACCCTTAGCGACGTCCTTGGGCTATTTTTTATATTAGCCGATCTAAGTAGTAATTTTAAATTCGTTATTACTAAAGTTAATATATCCGACCTCTTCTTCGAAGAATTTGAGATATTTAGTAACTTTCTTACCGTTAAATTTCTTTTTAGGGTTGATATTACGGACGTAAGCTATGGTATTACCCTTGGTAAGGAAAGTAATAGGGTTAAGGACTTTCGGTATAGGCTTTTAAGTATTGGGGGAAGGAGAAGTCTTCTAAGTAGAAGGGGAAGAAGAGGTATTAGATATAATATTTAATAATAATTGGTTATAAGGTAGGGGTTTATAAGTTAAAGTATTATAGTAGAAGGGGAAATATATTGGTAATTATATAGGGTTATATTTTGGGTTAATATAGTTATTCGGAGATAGGTAGATTTAGTATCCTTTATCGAAATGCTTTTCATCCTTTAACTCACCAGCCGGGAGGAAGGTTGAAGGCGGGGTTGGAAGTTAACACCCGGACAAGGGCTTAGAGCTCGGGCGCCGGGGAAGAGGGGGGCGCGGGGGAACGGGGGAGCTTAGGGGACGGGGAATCTATTATACGGACGAGGTCAATACTGCGCTTAGCGGTACTATAATTAATACGAATCGCAAAGCCTAGGGGGTTAAATATATGGCCGGGAAGACGGTCGGGAGTACGGCCAATAGAAGAGGACGCTATTTTAAAAGTTAATTAAATAAAGAAGAAGGGGAAGTTCGAAAAATAGCGGCGGGGAGGAATTCTTATATAGAGGGAAAGAAGGGGCCTTTATACTTATACAAATTTTAATAGAGTTGTAGGAGTTTAGGGGATAATAATAAGGCGGGAGTAAGGGCAAACGATAGGGAAGGGACGATTACTATAGGCGGTTTAAGAGGAAGGAGCGGCGTACGAGAGCGGTATCTCGATTATTCTAATATTAGATCGAAGGTAGTAAAAGGGAAGTAACTTATTTACTAAAGCGGTAGGTGAGCACCGCTATAAACGGAATTAAAATAGAGTAAGCGTAATTTATTTGCAACCGAAAAGAATTAGCGGTTTTCATCCGACGGCGCTTATTGCCGTACGGTTTCTTCTAGAGAACTAAGAGAAGTACCCTATACCAATAAAGCGCTATAGATAAGTAGTATAGGGAATAAGACTATTATTATTTTCATCCTTTAAATATTTTTATACTATTTGGATTAAAGTATTTATATTTCGATTAGGGTATTAGGTATTATATTAGTTTAGAAGTTTTATTATAATTTCGTTTAATTGGCGGTAATTACTATTGTAAAAGGAAGTAAGTATTACCTTTTTAATTGTATTTACTTTTAATAAGAAGTTAATTATTTGTAAAAGGTTGGTTAGAATTATTTGAAATATTAATATAATATACTCTAAAAGGGTCGTAATTATTCTAAAGAGGAATTCGGCATATAAATTACAAGTATTTATACTAACTATAAGCGGAAATAGTAAAAGGGGGATTTATTATTTATCGTTAATTTGTAGTTTCTAATTTACTATATAATTTAGATTATTAATTTTCTAGTTTCTAGTTTATTATTTTATTAAATTGGTATTTCAAAATAATTTGTTTTCGTATTCTACGTCGATTGTAGTTTAATTAAAAAGGGGAAAGGGGCTAGTATATTTGTTAAAAGGTATTAATAAGTCGTAGATTAAACGAAGAGTTTAAAATCCGTATATATTTAGAATTAAAATTTCCGTTAAATTGAGTAAAAGACTTTTTTGTCGAAGGAGGTAATTAATTATTTATTATTTAACCTTCGGTTTTTAAATTAGTATCCCGAGGAAAGCGGAGATAGCTTTAACGTCTACGAGAAATTTCGGCCGAAGATTCTTCGAATTCGTATTAATTAATTTAATTAGGAATTTGAAATTTATTTCGTCCTTATTACTATTTAATTTAAAGTAGAAAATATTATATAAGAAGAGAGATTAATTCCCTACTATAGAAAAATTAATTTAATTAATATAAAGATTATAAAAATTAATATTTTAGAAAAGAGAGTAGATTTGCTGTAAAATAATTCCTATCTATAAAATAAAAACGAGGAGATCTTTATATTTTAACTATCGACTACTTAGGAGGAGATTAGAGTTAATATTAAAGTATTGTACTCTAACGGATCTTCGAGAGAGGTTGAGGGAGTAAATTTAGACGTTAATCTTTTTAAGAGGGGATTACGAAGTAATGGAAGAATGAACTTAGTATAGGAAAACGAATTTGGGATTAGAATTCGAAATATATTCTTCTAAGAAGGAGTGTTGTTTGGTCTAAGTTGCCTATTTCTCTTCCTAAATCCCGAAGGAGATTCCTTCTCCTTTTATTTTTAAGGCTCAAACTTATAATTAATAGTACTTGATTGAGCAGCTGATCTGCTCCTACTTGTGATGAACTACCTTGCGCTCTTGATGACCCCGTGGTCCTTAGCTAAAGAAAAAACGTGAAATAATTCCCTAAATTAATATTGACCGCCTTGGAACTACTATAGCGCCGCTCTAACCGTTTAGTATAGTAGGAAACGGCCGCCGCGATAAAAGATAGGACGTAGAAAAATATAGAGGAAAGTTTATACCTCGCATTTAGTAAAGTATTTTAGAAATTGATAAATATTTACGAAGATAGGAAGCGATATAAAGGGTTTTAAATCTATTATTTTACGTATATCTAGATTTTTTCAACTCTTCGAACTTCTTTTAAAGGGGGATAATA
Source organism: Copromyces sp. CBS 386.78 (assembly GCA_030685235.1). Taxonomy (NCBI): domain Eukaryota; kingdom Fungi; phylum Ascomycota; class Sordariomycetes; order Sordariales; family Sordariaceae; genus Copromyces; species Copromyces sp. CBS 386.78. Next base: position 190,656 of record MU839159.1, on the reverse strand, counting down.
TTATAGGGTTAAGCCTATAATATATTATATTGCACTAATTACATATATACTATACCGACTAGAGCCTAGAGTTCTGCCCGCGTATATTAGCTATATTACCGTTACGTATAGCCTTACGTACCTACGTACGGTCTAGTCTGTAGGGCTCTCGCCTATATAGCCAGACCTCCGAGCACACTTCCTTCCTCTTTCCTCATACAACAACACATATCGTACTCTACCTATAACAGTGCCCTCTCGCCCTATGATATAGATTTTGGGTACTAAGGAATTGGGAATAGATAGGATGGATAGAAATGGAGAAAAAGAATTATAATAGTTATAGATAGGATTCGAATAGAAGGTTTCTACAATCTACGATACTAGTAGGGATGCGAGCGTCCTTATATACTATTATATTATAGGCGTCCCTATAGTACCCCCCGTCGGGGGTTGGTAATAGTTAAAATAGGAGTTTGAAGTTATAAAGACGGTTGGAGGCGATTATAAGTAGTTTTGCGAATTCTAAAATTATTTCTAATAAAAATAAAATAGTGTTTCCTTGGGCGGAGCCGGATTATGCCCACGGAAGACAGTGAAACACCATATTGCCCAAGCTAGTAGATTTTATATTTATTTTATATTTTATTTTATTTTTATTCCCAATGTTAAAAAATTTTTTTTTTAATTTTTATTTATTCTTTTATTTTTTCTTTATTTTTCTTCTTTTTTTTTCTTTTTCTTTTTCCTTTTCTTTCTCTTTTTTTTTAAAAAAAATTTTTTTTTTGGTTTTTTTTTTGTTTTTCTTTTGTTTTTAAAAATTTTTTTTTTATAAATTTTTTTTTTTTCTTATTCTTATTCTTATTCTTATAAATAATTAAATTTTTTTTTTTTTTTTTTTTTCCTTTTCTAAGGACCTATTCGGCAAAATTTTTTAAACTAAGATTTTTCGTTAAATAGAGGGCGCATGAACCTCTTGCGGGGTTTAAAATAACCAGCCTGAAATGGCGGTCATTTTGGTGCCCTTTTTATTTTCAGGGTTAGGGTTATTGGTGAAGAAAAAAACAGTCGTTGTTTTCAAAAATCCTTTGAGGAAGAAAAGGCGTACGGGCCTTAAGGAGTTGCCGGCCGGTAGGGAATTGCCGGCCGGTAAGTAAGCAATTCCTGGCAGGCAAAAAAACTTAATCATTTTCAACCAAAAAAAAAAAAAAAAAAAACGCTTCTTTTCAATTTTCCTCAATAATTAAGTATCGGAAAAAGATATAACCGGTATCAAAATGACCGCCTAATCGAAGCGATCGTTTTCATAGTCTTTTCTTTTTAATGCATTTTCTAAAAGTGGCCTTTTTTAATTGAAATAGAAAAGTGTCTCGCCTCTCCACTCTTCCAGCTAATCAATCTAATGCGAGACACTCTGCGAATAGTACGCACGGATCAACATATCGTCCGTGTTTTTTTCCATTCGCAGCGTCTAAATAGAAACACCGCCGTACTGCGTCAATGCGGGCCCACAGACCGCGACCTTCGGTGCGGATTTCTTCCGTGACACCTTTGGTAGGCCGCGCATCTCCTTGCTTAGGCATGGTGTTTCAATAATACGGGAGATGTTTTCGGAGAATTGGGTAATATTTAGTAATGTTCGGTTGGTGTTGAGATTGGTAATGTTTCGGTTGGTATTAAAACTAGCGGATAGATGTGGATCCAACTTTACAGTGCAAAAATGCGGACACCGTGGGCGTTTCACTGTCTTCGTTGGGCATATCCGGCTCCGCCCAAGGAAAGACTATGTTGAAAGTTTAACGGTAATATTTTTCTTTTAAGCTCTATATTAAAGTATCTTATAGTTAATAATAAGGGAAATATATTAATAAATATTTCTACGACGAAAATAAAAGGGAGTAGCGTTCCTTCAAAGTTGTAAAAATAATAAAAGGAAGAGGGTAAGTATACGAATTATAATTATAATTCTTATTAAGTTAAAAAATATAAATAAAAAGGTATAAGGATAAAGAATATTAAAGTTCGTAGTCTGGTTAGGGGTATAGGTAGTTACAACGGCGATAATTATAGAGAGGAGGAATATTCAGATTGAGTGATGTTTTAGGAAGGTTATTCTAATAAGATTACGGTAAAGAGAGGTTTGTACGTTTATAAAGGAGGGACTTTTGTAATTATTAAAGTATAGTATTTGTTAGATAAATAGTTGGTTAGCTTTCTTCTACCCTTTTTACGCGTAGTTAGCGAAAATACTAGTATTTACTACAATACGCAACTGTTACAAGGCGGTAGATATAATATTTCGTATATATAAAGGATTATTAAGGTCGCCTCTAGCGAGAGGTATAGTAGGCTATTTAAAGACGTTTTTATTAGTTAGAAAAGTAGAGCGCTACGAAGTATAGAGGTAATAGTTCTAATTCTAATTACTTCTAATAGGTATAGATTTGTTATTCGGTAGAAGAGGTCCCCGGATAGGTAGTTTTTAGATACCCTATTAATTTTAGTATTTAGGCTATTAAGCGTGGTTTTATAAGGGTAAGTGCCGTAATAAAGGTATTGCTAATTCGGGTAGGGAGTAAATAATTGTATAACGTTTATTTAGGGGTTTAAATAGAGGGACTTTGTCTTTTTTGGTGTTGTTGAATTTTTTCCTAATTTTGTATATTAGGTTGGGTGTGATTGGCGGACTGATTTTAGTCATTTTCGTATATCTTAGCTATTCTACGACTTCTGTACGTCTGTGTGGTGCAGTGGGCTTGCGTCTCCTTTGGGGAGCAAGGGGGTAATGTTATAGGGCTAGAGCCTAGGGATTAAACCTAGTAGATGCTAGGTCGATTGACCGCCTGCGAGGGCTCTGGCTCGGATGCCCCGGCCTTGGCAATATGGTGCACAAAACCCTTTTCCAGACTGTACCTTCTATGCAGTCTTTCCTTCCTTTTCCTCCTTGTCAAATATAGCATTTCAACCTTATACGACTGCTCGCTGTGCCTTACTCTTGTAGACCCGTTACAGTATAATTATATATACAGCTACTTATTTATACGCTGCCTACGAGCGAAAGCGACTGTCGAATAATAAATTTTCTGGTTAGCGGCGAAATAGAAAGCAAGTACTTTATTGAAGCGCAGCTGTTATAGTTAGAGAATGGAGTATTTACACGAAGTGAGCGAGCATAGCGGAGCTTCTCTATAATGGGGGCAATACCCCTGCGGATCCCTATAAGTTCTTCGTACTGTGATTGGTCCGTCGAATCTAGATTCCTCAACTGGGATTGGTCAGAATTTTCGTAGCCCGTTTAGGTTGGATGCGAGGTATTTAATTGGTTCAAAAAAATTTAGCGTCTTTTTAGCGCCTTGGCGATCTTTAGTCTGGGGAATTTCTTAGCGCCTTTTGGGTAGAAGAGCGAAAAAAAGGAAGGAACGAATAAAGGATAGGATGGCTTAATTAGGAAGATTTGAATTTACTCTTTAAAAGGTTGTGCGTTCGAATCCCGGCTTTAATTAAGAAAAAATTATATTTTTAAAATAAGCGCCTTATATATATAAAAAGAAAATAGAAAAAAAAAAGAAAAAGGAAAAAAACGAAGAAAAAAAAGAAATAAAAAAAAAATAGAAAAAGAAAAAAAAGAGTAAATAAATAAATAAAGAAATAAAAAAATAAAAAAATAAAAAAATAAAAAATTGAATAAAAAAATAAATAAAAAACAAAAAAGAAAAAAAGATAAAAACGAAAAAAAAAGAAAAAAAAAAGAAAAAAAAGAAAAAAAAGAAAAAAAGAAAAAAAAAGAAAAAAAAAGGAAAAAAAAAGAAAAATAAAAAAAATTTTAAAAAAAGTAATAAAAAAAATTTCTTATTATTAATTTGAATTTTCGTAGTATAGGCCGTTTATGTAGGTTGTACGGGGGTCCCCGGGGGTGTCCCCCGGGTTTGCACGTGATAGTAGATCTACGGGGGTCCCCGGGGGTGTCCCCCGGGTAGGGTTTTACCTTTATTAATAACCTTAACCTTAAGAATAAAAAGGATACTAAAATAATTAGTAGAGGATGGCGGTTATTTTGAAATATATTAGAGGTCCGTACGCCTTCTATTTAAGGCGATATCTTAGTTTAAAAAAAATTGCCGAATGGGTCTTTAGAAAAAATAAAAATAAAAGTAAAAATAAAAATAAAAATAAAAATAAAAATAAATCCAGCTTATTATTTATAATAGACCGTTAAAATCTTAATATTTATAATAAGTAGAATCCAATTTATTATTTATAGTAGACTATTAAAATTTTAACGTTTATAGTAGGTAGAATCTAGCTTATAATTTATAGTAGACTGTTAAAATTTTAACGTTTATAATAGGTAGAATCCAGCTTATTATTTATAGTAGACCGTTAAAATTTTAACGTTTACAGTAGGTAGAATCCAGCTTATTATTTATAGTAGACCGTTAAAATTTTAACGTTTATAGTAGGTAGAATTTAACTCTAGACCTATAACAGCTGCGCTTCAGTAAATTCTTCCCGCTTCGCGCCGGAAGACGATGTTAATTAATAATAGGATAGAAGGGTAGGAGGGAAGGGAGTAGGGGAAGGAGGGGGGTAATATTATAAGGCCAAGGCTTAGGGCTATAGCACTTTAATCGTTTACGACTAGAGTTGTTAGTAGGCGCTATAATTATACTTACGCAGCCCCCTTTAAAACCTCGCACTTCTAATAAATCCCCTTCAAATAGACTTTTCTCCTCTTTATAGAACTTTAATTAAATTATACGACTAGTACCCGTATTAACTAGGCTGTCCCCGTTATAGAAAAAGATAATTATACAATAAAAAAAAGGGTTTACGTTTTAAATATAATTGTTAAAAGGTGTAATTAATTATTATTATAACCGCGGTCAATGCGAATCGCGAGGCCTAGGGGATTGGATATGCGGCCGGGAGGACGGTCGGGAGTACGGCTAGCAGAAGAAGACGCTATCTTAAAAATTGGTTAAATAAGGAAGAAGGGGAAGTTTAAAAGATGGCGGCGGGGAGGAATTCTTATAGAAGGAAGGAAAGGGCCCTTGCGCTTATATAAACTTTAGTAGAATCGTAGGAGTTTGGGGGATAACGACGAAGCGGGAATAAGGGCAAACGATAGGGAAGGGACGATTACTATAGGCGGTTTAGGAGGAAGGAGCGGCGTACGAAAGCGGTATTTTAATTATTCTAATATTAAATCGAAGGCGGTAGAAGGGAAGTAGCTTATTTATTAAAGCGGTAGGTAAATACCGCTATAAATAGAATTAAAATGGAGTAGGCGTAATTTATTTGCGACCGAAAGGAATTAGCGGTTTTTATCCGACAGCGCTTATCGCCGTACAATTTCCTCTAAAGAATTAGGAGAAGTACCCTATACTAATAAGGCGCTATAAATAAGTAATATAGGGAATAAGACTATTATTATTATTAATTATTATTATAGGGTTAGGCCTGTGATGTGCTGTGCTGCACTGACTACACATATACTGTACCGACTAGAGCTTAGAGCTCTCCCCGCGCATATTAGCTATATTACCGTTACGTATAGCCTTACGTACCCGCGTACGGTCTGGTCTATAGGGCTCTCGCCTATATAATTAGATTTCCGCGTATACTTCCTTCCTCTCTCTTTATACAACAATATATATCGTACCCTACCTATAACGGTACCCTCTCGCCCCGTAATAGTTTATTATATTTAATTATTACGCTGCGCGCGCTTACTATTATAAGAGGAAGATTATTCGTATTTTAATCGCGGCAATTAATTAATTAATTAAGACTCGACCCTGCGTATTCCCGACTCCAATTACAAATCCAATTATTAAACCAAATAAAATACTAAACTAAATATTAATAATTAAAATCGTTCGTACTCTCTTTCTTCCTTTATACTTATTAAAGCGTATTTAATTTAGCGATTAATATCCAACTCTATTACTCTCCGAACTTAGCTTATAACCGATAATTTCATTATTATTATAGTCGTTAGCGCTATTGTAATAATTATTAGCTTAAATTACTAAAACGATTTAACGGTTCTCGTTTAAGCGTTCGAAGGCCTCTATTAGTAAGCGATTAAAATTTTAATCCCTATTTCCTAAACTTATACCCTTACTAACTTTCCCGCTTTTTAAACCTTTTTTTCCGCTTTTTACCGTTTATTCTACGACGATATTATTGCTACTAGAGCCGACGCCCGCAATTTCGAAGAAAATTTTATTACGGTTAAAGAAAAGGTCGTCCGCTTCTAAACCCGCGTTAAGGATTTTAATTACGAAATTACCCGCAAAAAAAGTAATATTACGACTATTTGTACTTAATATTTATTCGCTGTTTAAATTAGCGTTAAAGATTATAAAGAGTAGGTCTAATCGTTCTATAACTAAATTACTGCTATTAAAAAGGAATTTAGTAATTTCTGTACTTTATTTACGGCCGCTTTCTAATTTTAAAAGGAACGTTATTAAAAAATCTTCTTAGTTCAACCTTTGTACTTAGTTCCCGAATATTAGTCCGGCTTCCCCCCTATTGCCGTCCCTTAGCCCTAATTCCTACCCTCCGCTTCCTCTTAATGTATTTAATAATAATAATACTGTAAATATTAACGAGAGCGGTAATAGCTATAAGTTAGTATTGTATATTATTATTACCCCCGCCTTTAATAATAAGGGATCGTCGATCGAATATACCGTTAAATATCGTATTTAGTATATATATATAAAGTTCGCTTAAATAAATAAATTAAAAGTCTTCGCTAATAAACGCCTTTAATTTTTTCTTATTACCCGCTCTATCGAAGGAATCCCGCTCGAAGCTATTGAAACCGAATTAAATAAGGCTATCCTCGGCGAACCCTATAAATAGGGCACTACCCTTAAATTCTTTAACGAATTAAATAAGAAGTATAATAATATTAATATTGTCGTTGAATCCTGCCGCGCCTTCGAAGACTTTAAAATATCTAAAGGTATAAAGTAGTCCAACTTCGAAGAAAAATTTGTTATATTCGTCGATAAATATAAGTTCAATAACGGTATAAATATTTTATTACGGGGCAAGGCGAACGTTAGGTATCGGTAAAGATATTCGTAATTGTACGAAGAAGAGGAAACTATTTGGGGGAGCCCTAATAGCCATCTATATATAGTAAGTATATAGCCCGTATAGCCTAGTCGTCCTATAGGTCATCCTATAAACTAATATAGTTTATATAGCCTTAGCGATAAGGATAGGCTAACGACCGTAGCTAGTTAAATATTAAATACATTTAACCGTATTTATTATATTAGGTCTCTATAACTAATTAAAATATATTATTAACCTAGTAACTATTACTATAGTAAAGGTAGCGATATAGGACGGTTAATTAATTATAAATAACTTTATAATACTTCCTTCGCCTAAAATACCCTTAGGGTAAAAAATTCAATATATTTCCCTTTTTAATCTCCTTTACAATATTTATTACTTACCCTTTTTATATTATTTTTACTTTCCTTTTTAAGCTACTACTTTACTTTCTTAGTAACGGGGTAATTATTGTATTACTAGTATTATATTTGTTTTTCCCGGCGGTTAGTCCGTCTTAACGGCCTTTTTTAGAGCCTTTTTAACTCTATAACGACGTTTTTCATTCGCGATCTATTATAGTAATACTAGTACATTTAGGTTATTATTATAAAAATTTTTAAAATCGTCGATATAATATTCTACGTTCTTCTATAGTTATTAAATAGGATTATAGGGGCTTCCTTAAATTACTTAGTATTCCTATCTACTATTCTCTATATTAAAACGATAATCGTCAATAATTTCATAAAACTATTCGATTATATTTTTAGCATTATTTATTCGTCTTATAATCCGCCCGTTATTTATTCGGATATTTTAAATTTTATCCTACCCGGGGATCCTTTAATAATTCTATAATTTTACTATATTAATATAGGAAATATAATTATTATTTACATTAACGGGGAACTTTAATATAATATAATAGTTATTTACTTTTACAATTTCGAAAGGCCTTTCCTATAATAGTATAAATTTAACTTGTAAGCGGCTTAATACGAAATTAATTATATTAAATAAAGTTTTATCGCCAATATAATACTTCAGCGCGTCGGACCGTTTTTTATTAGCAATTTCCTTATACCGTACTTAATTATTCTTAATTATAGCAGTAATTTTATTTAATATTATATTAAATTAGTCGGCGATTTTATTAACTTTAAAGTATTCTACTCGCTATATTTTAAAAAACCCTAATAAATATAGTTAGGCGGGCTCGACTCCTATTTAAAAGTAAAAACTATAATTTATAAAGAATAAAAATATATTATAGCATTTAAATATATATTATTACCTACGAATTCTATTAGGGGTAATTAATTTACTTAATCGTCTTAAGCCTAATTAATATAAGTACAAAGGAAATATTCCAATTAAATATTAATATATTCGGTCTAACTATTAATTTCTTTATAAAAGAGAAACTCTATTCGCACGGGGATAAAACTCTATTCGCAGGGGGAAGGAAAAAGTCAACTCCCAAGTCTTTTTTAAAATACTAAAAAAATTGATATGGGGGTAAAAAGTATATGATATTTTTTGTCATTTTTTTCTCTACCTAGCAAGACCTTCCTTGAAGTACGCATATACTTAGTAGTCCAAGAAAACCTTGGAGAAAGGAACTTATAACAAATAGATAATTTAACAATTTTGAAGGCTAAAAGTCCAAAAAAGTAATATTTAAATAACGCGTGGGCCTATAAGATCGATATATACATCAAAAAATCCGTTAAAAATCAACGAGTAGTTTGGTACCATTTTTGGTCTCATACACCAAGGGCTAAATGAGTTATACTTAGAAAACCAAAGTGGATCCCCGTGCGAATAGAGTTTTATCCCCGTGCGAATAGAGTTTCTCTTATAAAAAGCCGATAATAGCTTTAAAGTAATTCCTAATCTTTTAAAAAAAGCCTTCTAAAATTGTAAAACGAATTAAATATATACAATTAGAAACGATAATATCTAATAGGCTATAAAGGGTATAAATTTTTTTAATAAATTAATTAATAAGTTGCTCCGTAATTATTATTTCGATTAGAATATAATACCTTATTTTAATTAAGCAATTTACTATTATAGCAATATACTTATACTTTTAGCCTCCTCGGACGTAGGGTATTATAGAAATAATATAATCGATAGCAATATCCTTCTATAGAGCGAAAGGTATTAGTAAAAACTTTAATAATTCCGCTAATACGCATTATAATAATTTCGTTTTAGCGTATTAGAAGTAGGCTTTATAATAAACTTTAATAGCTTTATTTATATCCAACTAATAAAATAAGTAATTAAAGCTAATAAACGTTTTATTTCGGCCTTAATAGCCTACTAATATAGGTTCGTAGTACCTTCGTATAAAATATAATTGTAATATAATATCTTTTAGGTTAATAATAAGCGCTAAACGTCAATATACTTTACCGTTAATTGTATAGCATTCTATAAAAACTATTTTTCTTATATTTTTCTTTAATATTTTAGGCTATATTCGGCGGTTTTCGTCCGTAAGGGCGGCTACTAAATCTTAATAAAAAATTGAATTATAATAATTAGCGTTAATTAATTTATTTGTAAACAATTCTTCCGGATTAAATTCGTAAGTGTAAGTATAATTTACGAAAACGGAAGGGTCGAAAAGTACTTTATAACAGGCTTTTAGCCGGTCGTCGTTTATATCCTTTAATATATTTTCTAATTTTTTACTTAGGGTATTAGGACGGACTTAGAGAGTACCCGGCCTATACTTAATAATAAAATTGAATTTAAATAAAAAATTAGACTACTATATATACTACGGTATAAATTTCTTATTTTCCGTAAAGGTTTATAGGCCCTTATAGTCGGTTAGGATTTTAAACGGTTTTTAGGCGCCTTATAATTCTAATACTTATTCTTCTAAGGCTTTAATAATTATAAGTAATTCTTTATTATAAATATTATAATTATATTCTATAGTAGAATATTTTTGTAAAAAATATACAATTGGGTATAAAATACCCTCGTCGTCGTACTAAAATAATATACCGCTTACTATTTAATTAAATGTATTAGTTTCGACTACGGTTAAGCGGGACTAATTATAAATTCGAAGGATAGGGCCCGTAGTAAAAGCTTTTTTTAATTCTTCGAAAACCTTTTAATAGTCCTTCATTTAGCGCTATTCGGCTAATTTCTTCGTAAAGTCGTATAATAGAATAATTATAATTAAAATATATTACATAAAACGACGGTAGAAATTTACAAATCCTAAAAATCTTTAGAATTAGCGTTTTAATTGCGGGGCCTCCTATTTAATAATAATTTTCACTTTTGTAAGGTCTATTTTAATACCCTTTAATATAATAAAAAGGCTTAAATATTTCGTACCAATAATATTGAATTTACATTTATCGATATTTAATTAAAGGCCGGCGTTAATTATCCTTCTAAGGACTTCGTTTATATAAACAGTATAATCCTCTTTATTCTCGGAGTAAATAGAGATATTATTTAAGTATATTATTATATAAATATTTAAAATATTATATAATATATCGTTGATATAATTTTAAAATATATTAAATACGCTTTAAAGGCCGAAAGGAAGGATTAGTAATTCGTAGAGACTAAAACGTATAATAAAAGCGGTTAGCTATTTATAACCTTCTTAAATATAAATTTAATTAAAAGCGGCGATAATATTTAATTTAATAAAAAATTTAACGTAGCAAATAATATTAAAAATTTCTTTAATTAGTAGAAGCGGGTACTATATTTTAAATATAATATTATTAATACTATAATAATCGATATAAACGCGAATACCCCCGCTAGACTTTTATATAAAGAATAAAAGTAAGGCTGCTTAAAATTAGGAAGGTTTAATAAAATTATTTTCGAATTAACCGTCGATCTATTTCTTAACAATAATTACTTCTATAGGCAAAACCGGTTAGCAGCGGGCGTTTAACGGCCTTTCCCCTAATATAAATTCGATTTTATAATTGTATATTCGGTAGGGCGGAAATTTATTCGCTTTCTTAATATAGAAAGCGTCGATCCTTTTCTAATATTTACGTAGGAATTTGAATTTTATTTCCTTATTAATTTTCAAAAGTTGGTTAATTTTCTTATAGAACGTTAATATATTTTCCTCTATAATTTTAATAATAATAGCCTTGTATATAGGCGCGTCTATATTTAGGTCGCTTATAAAAATAGCGGTTCGTACAATTTTAACGGCTATTAATTCCTTTTAATTTATATCCCCTACATATACGTCGATAAATTTGTAGAAGCGTTTTAGGAAGCGGTCTTTATATTACCTACTTTTACTATTTATAATATTTTAAATTATCTCTTTAGTAAAGTCGTTACAACTATTAATTTTATAGAAGGTAGTTAATCGGGAGATTTCTATATAATTTATAAAGTAGGGCTATAAATCGTACATTTCGTATAGGAAATTAAAGGCGGTAATATTAATACTACGTATATCTTTAGTATTAATTTAATCTTCAATTATTTTAAACCGCCTTATAATTAGATAAGCGGTACCGGGGGAATTCCTAACGCTTTTTACCTTTTTATAAGGCGGCGCGGGTATAAAAAGTTCTATTACCTATCCTAGTATATTATAATCTAATAAGGCTACGTTTCTAATAAATCTTTTAATAGAAAGTTTAAAACGGTATAAAAGGAAGTTACGGCGGTACGGCTATATAATCTATTTTAAATAAAAAATTTCGTTAGCCTCGTAAAATTTATAAAAATTATAAGCTTTATTTCTAGAACGGTTTTCGTAAAGTTCGTAATAGGGCGGCGGTATAGAGGATTCGTAGGGTTTATAATAGGGTAATAGAGTAGAAATAGAATCGTTTTCTAATAATAATTTTAATATTTAAATATCGCCACGTTCCGGTCTATTATAGGGGATATAGTCCTAATATTATAATAGCCCTAATATATTTTAGAGAGGCAATAGTAATTTATTCTACTAGTAGTCCTATTAATATTCTTATTAATATAGGAGCGGTACGGAATTAAAATCAGCTTTTAATAATAATTCTAAACTTTAGCAATAGTAATTTACCTTACTAATAATTCTAGAATAGTATTCTAAATTTTAAAGTTCTCTTAAACTTTAATAATAGCAATTTGTTCTACCGGTTGTCCTATAATAGTATTCTAAACTCTAGAATTCTCTTAAATTTTAGTAAAGCGGTAATTAATCCTTTAAAGTTTAATATTCTATTAGACTCTAGCGAAGCAATAGCTTCGGCGGCTAAATATCGTTGTATATAGGTCCTTTTATAAGGATTAGGTATTAATCCCTTAAAATTTAATATTTTAATAGATTCTAGTAAGGTAGTAGCTTCGGCGGCTAAATATCGCCGTATATAAGTCCTTTTATAAGGATTAAGACTACACGATTTATTAGACCGCTTTTTATTCGGCCAATATAATTATTTATTTTAAATAGAAATTCTAATATTTTTAAAATATTTAATAATATTCTTTTATCCTATTCGTTTACTATCGCCGCGTAAAATTAATAATACGAATTATTAAGAGAGCGGTTCTATATACTAAAAGTATTCCGTAAGGAAATAGGGAAATTTAATAAGAAGTATCGATTAACGTACCGATTAATAAACTAAACCTTCATTTTATTTAAAAAAATATACGGCTCGTATTTCTTAAACCAAAGTAATCCTAAAATAATAGGGTAACTAAAAAAAATATTATAAATTAGGAATATAATATTTTCTAAATAATAACTAATATAAAGGCTCGCTGTAAATCCTTTAATAATAAATCCTTTTATAATATTGTTAGCGAAAATTAGTTTTTGAAGCTTTAAGAATTTAAATATAACGAATCCGTTTTTCTTTACAAAAGAACGGTCGATAAAAGTAAATATTATATAATTACTATCGACGAAAATTATATAATAAATTTTGCGCAATCCGAGGGATAAATAAAAGGAAAGGAATAATGAATTTTAATAGAAATTATTTAATAAATTAATAATAATTATTTTTAGAATTCTAAACGGCTCCTTCCTTCTTTTTATAAACTTTTTTCGCCATTATAGGCAATTATTTATAGGGTTTAATTATTTCCCTAATTATTACTTATATTAATATTATAATATTCTTCGCCTTCGTCTTCTTCTCCGGCGTCGGCAATATAGAAGTCTATATTATTACCGTATTCCCGTCAATTTGCCGCCGGGAAATTAATATTAGTATTTACTATTATTATTAACGTTCCTAGTATTTTGACCGGAGTTTCCGCCTCCCCGGCCTCTTCTACTTCCTCTTCGGCCACTTCGGCCTCATCTATTACTTTTTCGGCCCCTCCTATTACCAGTCTAAGGGCCGCGATCGCCGTAATTAATATCATTATAATAATTCTTTATAATATACCCTTCTTTTCTATATTTACAATATAGGTTATTCTTATTCCAATATTTAATAACGTTACTATAAATAGTATATAAAATATAAATAGTATTAAGGTTTATAATATTGCTTCCTTTATTAACGGTCTTTTTAAAATTGTTAGTAGAATTCGAATTAAAAGTTTTACCAGTAGTAAATTTCGACCTATAATCATCGTCCTTAATATTATATACGAAATCGTAATAGAATAACAATTACTCTTTAAAATCGTCTTCGGCAGGGAGGCTTCGCTAATAAGTAAAGGAAGTATAAAATTTCTAAGAAATTTTATTCTATAAGTAACATACATTTATAGCATTATTTAAATTATAATAATTAGCGGTTTTAACGTACTCTATTTCAAAGTCGGCGAAGAAACAGTTTCCCTATTTAAATTCATTAAATTTATAGGCGGTATCCAAGCGTAAATCCATATTATTATAACGAATATCTAAGAAAAATAGGAATTCGATACCTAATTTCCATTACTAGACCTCGGGATTATCAAAATTTATAAAGATTTTCTAAATATCCTTATCAATTAAAATAACTACTTTAAAATTAAATAAGTAGTTTGCGTAAGCGATTTTAATCCTTTCGTCGGGAAATTTAATAATATTTAAAATTTAAATAGAAAGAATACAGCCTTTTTATATTAAATATACTTGATTATATTTAAATGTAGTCCTTTTAAATAGCTACGAAGGGTTCGGGGTCCGGGAGGAGTAGCTTCTAATACCTTGCCACACCCGTACTACCGTTTATAATAGCTTAGGCAATATAATAATTCTACTAATTTATAGCGAAAATAGCCTACGCTTCTTAAGCGAAGCTTTATATATTATTAAATTCGGTATAAACTTAATAAAATTATTTTTAAACTTAATAAAGGTCCTTTAGAATTTATTTATATTCGTGGAAGATATTAATATATTATTCTTTTTTAAATTAAAATTCGGATTAAAAATTCTAAAATTCCTTAGTAATAATAATAAAATAATAATTAAGTACTTTAATTATTCGGGCAATAAAGTTAATAATTATTTAAAATATTCCTCCTTCAATTAGGCCGAAGGAGTCGATAAGGGTACCGTCGTAAATAGGTTTAGCCTTCGCCGAATATTAAATAACGGCTATAATAAGAGCCGTAACTATATTAATATAAGGGAGGCCGTTTAAAGTTGCTAAGTACACTTCTTTATTAGTAGGGGGGTTAGAACTTTCTATTAATACTTTTAAATTTTCCAGCTCGTTAATATAATTTAGTACGTTAAGTACCTCAATATTATCGTCCGTAATATATCTTAATAATTGGGCTTATTACAGGGCGTTTAGGAAGATACCTTCGTTTATAATAATATTATTATTATTTAGAATTATAAATTCGGGCCTCCGTAGCCTCTTATTCTGCGGCAATTAATAACGTCGCCTAATTATATTAAATAATATATATTTAAAAAGATATACGCTCGTAGCGTAATAGTTAAATATAATTAATTATTATAAGGTAAGGCGAATATTAAATATTTATAAAGATATTTATAATTGTACGAAGAAGAGGAAGTTATTTGGGGGAGCTTTGATAGCTATCTATATATAGTAAATATATAGCCCGTACAACTTAGTCGTCCTATAGGTTATCCTATAAATTAATATAGTTTATATAGCTTTGGCGATAGGGATAGGCTAATAACTATAGCTAATTAAATATTAGATACGTTTAGCCGCATCTACTATGCTAGGTCTTTGTAACTAATTAGAGCATGCTATTAACCCGGCAACTATTACTATAGTGAAGGCAGCGATATAGGACGGTTAGTCAGTTACAGATAACCCTGTGATAGATTTACTACCTTTATTAAAAGATTAACGACCGCGTTCGCCTCGCCTTAACTTACTAGCGCCCCTAATCCGCCGATAATAAATTCGATGAATAGTTTAAGACTTCTCGTAATTTCGCTAAGGCTTTAAAAAATAAAAACTAGCGTAAAAAGTAGGCTAACCCTTTTTACAAGGCTAATACTACCGGTATTACCTCTACTTCTACTAATAATTCTAGTAATTCTACGACTGAAATTACCGTTAACTAGGCATTTGATAGGGCGGCACCAGCCTTTGGATAGAGAGGCCCCAATCCCTATTTGGGCCCTAATAGGGTTAGGGTTATACGTGTATGTGTAATTTTCGAGCGGTTTATTTCAATAGGACGGTCATAATACACTAGCCTTTCGTGAAGGATAGTGCCAAGCCCAGCCAACCAGTGGATCCCCCATTCACTAGCCTACGCACGTCCCCCATCTTTAGACTTGGTTATTTCGAGCATGCCTTTTTTATTAAACGCAACCGTAACCTTCTTTCAAATCTTTCTTTACAACCAAACCAGTTGTAAATACTAAAACAGGCTAGAATTGCTCGTGAGTACGTAGATATTAATCGCAAAGATCTTTAGATTAATCGTTGAACATCGCTATTATTTGCCTTCAGCTCTTTTTTATATATGTATAATACTTTCGAAATTACTGTGTAAATAATAAATTACTGTAAAGTTTCACGCTAAGACTTGTAATATTGGGGCCTAAATAGGGATTGGGGCCTCTCTATCCAAAGGCTGGTGCCGCCCTATCAATTGCCGTTAACTAAGGCGGCAACGCTATAAACTTCGATTTTATAATTAAAATAAATATCTAAATATCTCGTATAATTAAAGCTAACGTCTTCGAATACTATATAAAAATAGGTGCTTATACCCGCTATAGTAAATCCAATTATTATTCAAAAGATTACTATTCCCGTATTACCTTTAAGAAGGAGGTTAAGACCCGCAACAACCGTAATAATAGAAGTCGTAGAAATAATACCGGCAATACTAGTAACGGTAGTAATAACTATAATAATAGCGGTAATAACGGTACTTCCAATAATAGAGGTAACGGCAACCGCAATAATAATAGCGGTAATAATAATAACGGTAATAATAATAATAGTAGT
Organism: Copromyces sp. CBS 386.78; assembly: GCA_030685235.1. Lineage (NCBI taxonomy): Eukaryota > Fungi > Ascomycota > Sordariomycetes > Sordariales > Sordariaceae > Copromyces > Copromyces sp. CBS 386.78. The sequence goes on along the minus strand of MU839159.1, from coordinate 174,178 downwards.
AACTAGTAATAGCCCGCCTAAGGCTAGTATAGCTATAGATAATAGCGCCCTAACTACAGTGGCGGATATTACGTTAACGCTATAAGCCCCGGTATAGGAGTTCTAACCCCTAGTACTCTAACTCCCGGCTATTATAACCCTATTCTTACCTACCAACCTGGCTTTATTAGCCCAATTATAAGTAACGAAAACGGTTCGATTTCGGGCTAAAGAAATATATAACCTCCTAATTAAATTGCGCTTAGAAGTATAAATCTAACGGATATAGAGGAAACAACGGAACTGTCCCTATATGGCCAAATATTATTAAAATAAATAAATCTTCAATCAATAGCCGTTATAAATACCTAAATTCATTAAATCTTTCTATCTATCTATTTTACGGACTACGTAAACTATATTATACTATTCTCCTTAATAATAGTTATATTACCCTTAATTTTATTAATTAACGTTTTGTCTACCGTAATTACTTTCCTTTCCTCCCGCTAACTATCCCCAAACTATTATATTTCGCTAATAGTTAAACTAAGGGTAATATTACCTACTTTTCTAAATTTATAATATAAGCAAGAATCTACTACGAAATTATTAATCTACTAATCTATAATTTAGCCGAAAATAACCTTATTATTTTAAATTACTTATAATTCGTTTATTACGCGCTAAATATTAATTAACTTAACAATTCTCTTTAATTTAACTCCGTTTATAAATAATAGGCCTACTTAGTATTTAAAAATTCGAATTATACCGCTCCACTCTCGAACCGCCATTTTATAATTCTATAATTAACGGCCCGACTATTATTATACTAAAGCCCGATAGTAGAAAACGTAGATAACAATAGCGAACCTAATTAATATAAAAAAAAATAGTAATTATTAAATAATTATCCGTCTCTACTATAATTAAATATATTGCTCGTTAATAATTCTACCGCTTTAAATACCGGATCGCCAACCGTTAAAGTACTACTCTACTTAAAAAGGTAAAAGGTAGTAGCGTAATTATATTATCCGTTCTATTATTAACGCCCCTTCTAATACTTCGACTAATCCTAATACCCTACTATTAGGCCGGCGGCGTAAGGACTTTAGCAATAAACTACCGAATCCTAATATAACTTTACAATATCCTAACTAATCCTATTAACCCTAATAATATTAAAAAGCTCCCTACTACTACTTTTAATTAATATATAGTATAGAATAAAAAAACGACGCCGAAACCGGAAACGCCGATTTCTGGTCAGGAAGTGCTCCAAAACGAAAACCGATAACGGTAATCGACTTAGGAGGGTTATTTACCCCCTCCGCGATATCCTACGACGACCGTAGCGATAACGTTAAACCGTCGCTGCCGATAACGATTAATAAAAGTGCGAGTAGGCTCGAAAATAGCGTCCACAACCCCCTCGGAGGTATTTCAAAATATAACGACCCCGACGCCGCATTTATTATAAAAACTTCGGAAAAAACGGAAGAAGACAATAAAACTATAAAAAAATTCATCGCTATAGCGAATAAAACCACGGACTACGCCGCCGTAATAACCGACGACCGTCGCTAAATTCGAAAGTTCTTTTTCGAATTCGCAAAAACTTTTACGAAAAAAAGTAAATTTAAAATACCTAAGGCAAACAAAGCCGCTGAAGCCCAATTTATTACTAGGAAGGATATTAATAATTTAAAGAAATTTATTTCAAAGGAAATAAAAAAAGACGCCCAAGAAGCGCTGAAGAAATAGGTTAATATTATTCGGAAATTATTGGATAGGGTTAATACTACCTTCTACTATTTATTATTATTATTAAAAAATTTATCCCCTCTAATTATAAACGCTAGCTTACTATTAAAGGGGCCTAAATTACCGCCGAATTTACTATACATTTAAACAATAATACAAAATAAATTATCGAAGGCGCCCTAAAGGAAAGCCTATATAAAGTAATCTATGTAACTATTAAAATAATAATGAATAGAAATTATGTAATTATTTTTAACGAACTAACTAAGGATTAATACTAAAAATATCAAATTTAAATTAAAATAGTCTTTACAAAAGAGGCTATTGTATCCTTAAATACTATAGCTATTTTAATTAAAAGAATCCTATAAGCTAATATCGACGCAAAATAACCCGAATCGGTTATAAAAAAATAAGGGCGAAGAATAAAAAAATAGAAATTATTCGGATTAAATTTTAGAAAAAATGTAAAGGAAAAGAAAGAAAAATAGTCCTAATAGAAATTATAACCGTAAAGGCCGTAATTTTCTTCTAAAAGAATTTTTTCTTCTAAAATAGTAGTATATATGTATATAAACTATTTTAAATTATAACCTCCGCTTAATAATATTTTAAATATTAATATTTCGGATATATAATAAAATTCTATTACTAAAAGGATACTTATAACTATTATAATAAAATTAAGTATAAAAGGCCGCGTATAGGAGAAGAAAACTACTTTTCGAATAAAAATAATTCCCTAATTTTTTATAAACTATATAAGAAATCGGGGTATTTCGCCTTCAATAAAAAGAAGTACTTATTCGTAAGAATAGCCTACGTAAAGGTATCTATCGACTATATTAAAAGGCTTTACAACTTTACTACTCGTAAAAAATTAATTAAATTAATATTAAAACCGATAATAAAACCGGAAGAAGATATTATAATCCCTAACGCCCCCCCCAACTCCTATTTAATTACAATTTTAGAAAAATCACTTATAAAAAGAAAAAAAAAAGGCCGCCCTAAGAAAATTAGAAGCGGCTTTCAACCGAAACCCGTAAGTACAAACCCAATAAATATTTATACCCGCTCCTAAAACGTAAATAATTATACCTATATTAATTCTATCGCTATTACGCTTTCGGCTACTATTATTACCTCTAAAAAAATAATACCCCCCCAACCTATTGCTAAATTAAAAAAAAGCCTCTTACAAAATAATTAATAATCTAATTAAAAATATTCTATTAGAATATAAGGAAATTATACGAAAGAAGGAAAACGCTATTCGAATAGGAGGAGACTTATAATATCGTAATAATTTAAAAGCCGGGCAAGAATTTAAATAAGGATATCTACCGGCCGAAAGGCAATAAATATTATAGTATCGATTATTTAGAAAAGGGTAAAACAATAATTTGTATAAATAAAAGGTAGAATTTAAAAGATTTAAACTTCTGGGTTAAAAAGGATTAGGCCGCGGTAATATTAAAGAATCTACGAAAATTAATAACCGTCTACTTTATTTATTCCCCTATCTTCCTCCAAAGTACGCCGGAATATTAATAAGGGTTTCCCCTCCTCGAACTCCTTAAAAAAAAACCCCTAACCGGCCAATATATAGCTATAAAGGATTACAACCTCTATTACCCTAATTAAAATTTAAAAAATAAAATTAGCCTGGGCGCTATAAAATTATTTACGTAGGTATAGCAATAAAAATTCAACTTTATTACCCCCCGCGGGGAACTAACGAAGCTTAGAAACGCGATTAAAGGAAAGAAAAATAAGATAATCAATTATATATAAATTTTATAAAATATTAAAGCCGAATATTAGGGAATATAGCGGTACGAACAAACGGATTCGGACTATTACCCCTAAAAAATCTAAATCTAAATAGGAAAAAGAAATAAGAAAGCGGAAATAGAGGAAAAGTTTAATTAGAATTTAATAAACGCGGAAAAGGTATAGGAAGCAGCGGAAAAATAAATATCGATCCTAAAAGGGATCGAAACGGTAAAAGAATTCGAATTAAGATTTAATAGATTCGACGGCAAATTTATTAATATTATAAAGGAATTCGTCCTATACCGAAAGAAAGGTCGAAGAAAATAAATAGATTAATAAAATTTAAAATATAAAATAATAACGAAGGAAATATAGCGGAAATAATAGATTTAATTTAGAAACTAGACGCCTTTAAATTAAAGAGAATTTATAAAAGTAGTAATAAAAAAGAAGAAACTTATTACGAAGATTTAAAGAACGAAATAGTACAACTATATTACAAATATATTAAAAAACCCGAATAAACTTTAATTATTAGAAAGGTAAACTAAAATATAAAATTATTACCTAATAAATCCGCTAAAACTACTACCCCTCAAATAAAATAAACGGGTAAACGAAATCGAAGACTATAACGGTAAAGTAAGTATCCTTACTAACTATTTCTTCCCGAAAATAAAAGTCCTAATAAACTATCTACTAAATTAGATTTAACTACTAAATAGTAATACCCCGGTATTTATTAATAATTTAATTACCGAAGAAGATATTTAAAAAGTCCTTTCGAAAATAGCGCCTAATAAAGTACCGGATATCGATTAATTTTCAAATAAATTTCTAAAAATATATAAGGAATTATTTAAATAAGCGATAACGGCTTTCGCTATAATAAGCCTCCGGTTCGGATATTTCCCCCAATAATTTAAGAACGTAAAAATAATTATTCTTAAAAAATTTAGAAAAAGCGCCGAATAATAAAAATTAGCCGGGGTATAATAATTTATATTATTTTTAAATAATATTAAAAAAATCTTCGAAGCCTTCGTAGTTAAGAGGTTAACGTAAATAATGGAAGAGTATAATCTCCTCCCGGAAAGTTAAATAAATAACCGGATAAGCTATTCAACTAAATTCGCCGTCCGAATAATTATTAACGTAATCTATACAATATAAAAACTCAAGGCTGTAACGTCTTTTATACTCCTCGATTTAAAGGGTGTATTTAATAGAATTAACTATAGGTAACTCTTATATATACTATAGGAAATATAATTCCCGAAATAAATCCTCTAATAAGTTAATAGTTTCGTTACTAGAAGAAAAGGTTCTCTTTTCTTTAATAATAAAACCTCCTAACCTTATAATATCGTAATAAGCGTACTATAAAGCTCCCCCTTCTTACTAATCCTTTTTATTCTCTTTATTACCCTATTATACTGTAAATTGGCTATTATCTAAAATATAATTACCGTCGGCTTCGCTAATAATACTAATATTATTATAATAATTAAAATTACCGAAGAAAATTATTGGACGTTCTAAGCAATATAGGACATCTATTCGGGTTAAATAATTAAGAGAGGAATAGAATTCGAAATAAATAAAATAGAATTTATATATTTTACGCGGACGAGGGAACTAAGAACGGAAATTCTTTAAATCGGAAGAATCGTACTTAAATTAATAAAATCGATTAAATTCCTTAGGGTTTAATTAAATTGGAAATTTAATTACTGAATATATATAGAAATAAAAAATAAAAAAATAATTATATAAACGAACGTACTAATGTAATTAGTAATAAAGATTTAGGATTATTTTTTTATACGAATAAAGGAAATTTATATTAAATATATTCGGAATGTAATTGTATATAGAATATTAACTTTCTACTAACCGACTAAAATTTATAGTAAATTACGAAAAATAATAATTAAATTAGCTAAATACTAAACTAAATACTTAAAAATTATTACTAAAGCGTATAAAACTACGCCGGTAAAGAATTTAAAAACGGAAACCTTTTATCCGCCGTTCGACTTCTACTTTAATAAATAAATTAAAGCCTTCGAAGAAAGGTTTACCCGTATAAATTAAATAAAGTTCGTCCGAAGGACTATAGCTTAGGTAGTTAGCTATATTTAAATAAGGAGAGTAAAAAATCGGCTACCCGCCAATAGACTAGAAAGCGGTACTGCTAAAGTTAAATAAGCTAAAAAATAAGTACTAATAGAAAAACTTTTAATAATTGTAATAAATCCGCCCCCGGTAACGGGGGCGCCGCCGCCCCCGTCGTAAATACTAGAATTAATTACTATAGACTATAAAAGGTAATTAAAAAAGGCAATAATAAAAAAGTAAGTATCGTATTATAATTATTAATTAGCGGCGGCGGCAATTAAATTAGGCCAACGGTACGAATTTACTATCGCCGATTTTAATTCGAAATTTAATAATAATACTATAAAACGGTATATAATCGGTATAAAACGAAAAAAGAAGAAAGTTTAATAACCGGAAAACGATAACGAATAATATTTATTACTTAAGGCGAAGAATTCCCTTTTTACTTAAATAAGGATAGAAATTATAGGCTTCCGGTCCTTCTTCTTCTAGAAGAAAATTCCGGATATTATAACGCTAATTTATTTTTATAATACAAGTAAAAAAACCTTTACGTATATTATCCTAAATTATTTATAGATAGCCGACTATTAGATAATAGTAATTAGTTAGCCGTAGACGAAAGAAGAATTCTAAATTTATTTAGACGATAGAATTTAAATTAAGAGAATCTTTTCGTAAGTATTACGGCTTAGTAGGCTAAACGAATACCGTTTAATAGTCGAATTAGAGGGAGAGTAGCGTAATAAATTCGCATAACATTCGTAAATACGTTCGATTATAATATTAGAATAAGAGAGCGCGGGAGAATAGTATTTCGATTATTTTAGTACTGGATCGAAGGCGGTAGAAGGGAAGTAACTTGTTTATTGAGGCGGTAGGTGAGTACCGCTATAGATGGAATCGAGATGGAGCAGGCGCGATTTATTCGCGACCGAAAGGAGCTAGCGGTTTTTATCCGACGGCGCTTATCGCCGCACGGTTTCCTCTAGAGAACCAGGAGAAGTACCCCATGCCAATAAGGCGCTATAAATAAGTAGCATAGGGAATAAGACTATTATTATTACTACTTTTAATTAATTAGTAGAAACTGATAAACTCTAAATTATTTATATAATTCGGACTAACTTAAACGAAAATATCTGTAAGTTAATTAAGGAAGACGAGAAATTGGAAAAGGAAGGGCGGATCTTAAATCCTTAAAATATAAATAATAATTTTATACTAAATATAATAGTAGAAATATTATTAAATAAAGGTTAGCGACTCAAATATTTCTTCAATAATAAATATTATTATGAAATTAATACCCTAGTAAGAGACAAAAACGAGGCCGCTTTACAAACCGTAAAAATTTCTAATTTTATTAAAATTAATAGTACTAACGATAAGTTTCCCTACTATAAGGATGTAATTAACAAATATTTTACAATAAACGGTATTACTATTAACAAAATCACGTCTAAAAACGCAATTAAATTTTACGAAAAAACTAATAAACCTCTTAAAACGGTTACAATAATTTAAGCCAAACTCCTACGATAATATTAATATTATATATAAACCTTTTTATAAGAGGGAATAGATATTCTTCCTCCTTATAAGGCGTATAATTTAAAAATCGAATTCCGCCCGGGAATAACCCCTCCTACTTTTCGTAGGCATACGTTCAATCCTAACAAACTCAACGTTATTAAAAAATAAATTAATAATATACTCTAGAAGAAATTTATTAAACCTTTGTAATTGGAAGCTTTAATACCACTACTCCTTATTAAAAAACCGGGAGGCGGAATCTATATTTATATTAATTATCGTAGTATTAATAATGTAACCCTTAAATACCGTTACCCCCTCCCGCTTATTAAAAAAAACCCTTAATATTATTTGCCGCATTAAGATCTTTATAAAATTCAACGTAATCGCTACTTTTAACTATATCCGTATTAAATAAAAATAAAAATAGTTTACCGCTTTTATAACCCGGTTTAACCTATTTAAATCCTTAATTATTCCTTTTAATTTATAAAGCGCCCCAAATATATTCTAAAACTATATTAATAATATTTTATATAATATTCTTAATATTTATGCGACCGCTTACTTCGACAATATCCTTATTTATTCGGATAATATTAAAGATTATAAATAATACATCAATAATATTTTTAATAAATTAATAAAAACAAACTTCAATATTAATATTAATAAATACGAATTCTATACTACGAAAATAAAGTACCTAAATTTAATTATTACGCCGAGGGGCATCGAAATAAATCTAAATAAAATTAAAACTATCGCCAATTAATAAGCGCCCAAATCGAAGAAATTTTTATAATCCTTTTTAAATTTTACAAATTTTTACCAATAATTTATGAAAGAATTTTCAATAATAATTACTCCGTTTTATAAATTTACAAAGAAAGATACTAATTAATCTTAAAACGACCACTATTAAACCGCTTTCAAAACTCTTAAGAAAATATTTTCAAAAAGCCCCGTTTTAAAAATCTACGATTAAACTAAAAAAACCGTAATTAAAACGGATACCTCCAACTAGGTTACGGGCAATACCCTCTCCCAATATAGGGATAACAATATTCTCTACCCTATCGCCTACTTTTTGGCTAAATATAGCTCTTAAAAATATAATTACAATATATATAATAAAGAATTACTTACAATTATTAAAGTATTAGAAGAATAGAAGCCGGAATTAAAAGAAGTTTAATAACCGTTTAATATCCTTATAAATTATAAGAATCTCTAAATATTTATAATTAATAAATAGTTAACTTAGCGATATATATACTAATTTTAATTCCTATCCCAATTTAATTTCTTAATTAAATATATACTAAATTTTAAAAACCTTCGCCCAAACGCCCTAAACTATAAATTTAACGATCGCCCTAATAACGAAGAGAATAACCGTCTAACTACTCGTAAGTAAGCCCTATTAAATCCGTTTTAATTCGAAAATAATTATTTCGAATCTAATAACCCAATAGCAAATTTCTCGCTTTACTTACTAGGCCCTAATAATTTAAATACTTAATTAATTAATAATTTTATCCGTACTAGTTATAAAATTTCTATCTTCCTATAAAAATTAATTTCCTCCTTTACTAGCGGAACCCATTAATAGCCTACTATTATTAAAAAGGTTTTCTATAAAGCCTTTTCGGAATATTACATTATTAACGGTATTATAAAATAGCGAAACCGAATTATTGTTAATCCCTATAATAAAAACCTCTAATTCTAACTTATTAATCGCTAGTATAACTCTCCGAACGCTAGCTACCTAAACCGTAATACTATATACAAATTCCTATAATACAATTTTTATTAAGAGGGGATATATAATAACGTACGCCTTTTCTATAAAGGTTATTTATTATACGTAAAGATGAAATCCTTAAAAAGAAAATTAGTTAATTATTTTAAATTAATTACAATTGTTCTCGCATTATAAACTAATATTTCGGTCGATTATATTACGCCGTTACCCCTAAATATCTATTTAAATTAAATGTTTAAATATATCGCCGTCGTTGTTAATTAATTTATTAAAATATAATACTATATCCTAATAATAACTTTAGAAGCGGAAGAATTAGCGGACCGGTTTATCGATCGCATCTATTCAATTTACGGCCTTCTAAATAACGTATTCTCTAACAGGAATACCTAATTCGTTTTATAATTTTAGTCTACCTTCTATAAATAGTTATTTATAATTCGCAAACTTACTTCCGTTTTCCACCCTTAAACTAACGCCTAAACTAAATATATTAATATAAAGATAAAATAATTCTTAAAAATTTATATTAATTAAGTATAAACGGATTAAATAAAGTAATTATTATTTATAGAATTCGCTAGCAATAATATAATTTTATTGTTAATAGATATTTCCCCCTTCTTCGCTAATTATAATTATTACTTTCGTATAAATATAAAACTTCGTACCCCGTTACTACTAAACCTCTCCCCGGTTCAACTTAAAGAATACTATAAAATTAACGAATTAGCGGACTACTTCCAACAAATCCAGGATTTCGCTATCTAACAATTTCGGCGTATATAAGAATAATATAAGGATAACGCTAATAAAAAACGGGTTAATTCTATTAAATACTATATTAATAATATAATTTTATTTAATACTACTAATTTCGTTAATAGACGTCCGTACGTAAAATTCTACCCCCGTTAAAAAAGCCCCTTTAAAATCGTCTATACCAAATCATATACAATATACTTCGCCCTCCCGTCTAATATAAAATACTTACCAATCTTCTATATTTCTATAATATAATTATAGTCCGGTTAAAGCCTTCTAAATTAGCCTACTACAATAAATATTCAAACTAACAAAAGACGGGTTATAATACGCACTAACAACTAAGAAGAATACAAAAAATAAATATTTAAACATTTTATAGATTATTAATAAATAGGTAATAATAAGTATTAGAAGTATAAGGTCAAATAAAAGACTAATAACCCTACTTAAGAATCTATTAATAATATTATCGACTATAAGTACTATCTTCAACAATTCCACTACAAGCACCCGGATAAACCAATTCCCCTAAAAGTCTAAAGGGTTCTTAAACGCCTCGCCGCTAATACCCTAACGCTAATAATAACGCTAATACCGATAGCTCCCAAACTACCACAACGCCGCTCCAACCGCTTAATACGGTAAAAAACAGCCGCCACTATAAAAAATAGGATGTAGAAAAATATAGAGGAAGGCTTATACTTCGTATTCGAAAAGGTATTTCGGAAATTAATAGATATTTACAAGGATAAGAAATTACGAAAGGGGTTTTAAATCTATTATTTCACGTATATATAGATTTTTTCAACTCTTCGAACTTCTTTTGAGGGAGGATAGTATTATAAGGTTAAGCCTATAATATATTGTGCTATACTAATTATACATATGCTGCCGACTAGAGCCTAGAGTTCTACCCGCGTATATTAGCCATATCACTGTCACGTATAGCCTCACGTGCCCGCCCACAATCTAGTCTATAGGGCTCTCGCCCATATAACTAGACCTCCGCGCACACTTCCTTCCTCTCTCCTCATACAACAACATATATCGTACCCTACCCATAACGGTACCCTCTCGCCCCGTGATAATTATTATAAGTAAAGGTTGGGTATAAATGTGATTATACGTAATTGTACAAAGGAGAAAGGAAGAGAGTGTAGTCATATATTTAGAAGGTTAGCTTTTATGGGATTCGGGCTATAAACCCTAGTAGGTCTATGGAGGGAGGCTATTAGCCAATTAACTAACAGTAATAGCAGTCTTAGAAGCGACTATCACTGGCATAAGGCATGTGACTACGCTAGTCACATGCGACACAGGCTAACCCTATGACACTTTGTAAATACCTTTCTCAACGATGGTCCTCCACAGAGGTCTGGCTGGCATGGCGGCGTGGTCGGACTAGTGCCGTCACATTTATCAAACCTTTTTAATATATATTTTGCCTTGCACCTGTGCCAATCGTGCAAGAACTATAACATTCATTAAAGCTTCCCTAGTGTATATAACCCTATTAGCTAAAGGCTAGTGCCTCTCTAGTAAATTCCTAAATTTCTGATCAACCTCGTCTTCCTTTTTTTTTTCTTCTTTCTTTTTTTTTTTAAAAAAAAAAGCCACTTGGATATATTCAGCATGGAAAGAAGGTTGGAATGTCAGGGCTGAAGGGTGGAGGAATGGGGATTAGTAACAAAGGTCAATATAACAGAGACTAGTTTCTCACTTCGTATAGCCTCAGGCTACTCTAGAAACCGACACTACAAGGAAACGCGGTATCCTCCAGCAATCAACGAGGGAATATAAGTTCATATCCATAGTAAGCAGAAGCCAAAAGCGGCGAGGAAGGCCGTTTGAGGTCACCATAGCAACAAAACAGTGCAAGTTTACAGCAAAGTGAAGTTAGAAGGCGTATAACTGAATAACAGCTCTTCATAATAAACTGTGTTGACTCGCGGAGCAACATACCTGTTCCTGGAGACACCCTGTGCACAAGGAGCAGTGAGCATGATGGCTTATCTGAGAACTACGGGACGAGACGGCAAATTTCCTGGAGAGATTGACCTGCTAAAGTTTGCTTAGATGGGTGTCTACCATGATGCGCTGGAGCCCATCGCGAACATGCTGGCGTATGCCATGGACACTCGGCCTGCCAGTGTCTCGATCGACCCAGACCTGAACGAACTCGCCGACTGACCTAACCTGGTCGACGCCCTTCTCAAAGAGGGCAATCTCATAGGTGACACTGGAGTTGCCCATCTTGTTAACGCGCAGGCCAAGCTCAGCGCAGGCAGGGAACGAAATGGAGGCGAAGTAATCGTTGTGGCTATGGACAACCATGCCATATTGGGGAGACAAATCGGGCTTGAGACCACAGAATTCGAAGAGATAGCTGTTGATGACGGAATCGTAAAGGAAATTGTAAATAGCATTGTTCATGTGTTGGTACATGTCGTTGTCACTCCTGTGGTAGTATGTTAGCACTGGATGGATCGGGGCTTTGTATGGGATAGCAACAACTTACCATCGTGTGCGATATTCAAGAAAGTAGGGGTAATCGGCCCTTGTACGGGTTTTCAACTGGTCGTAAGCGCCCATGGTGTAACTGTAGCTTGCCTGGATGCTGGCAGCGTACTTCGAACGGACGTGAGTCAGGGATGAGGTTGACGAGTGAAGGTCAGATGGATGAAGTCGAAGTTTGAGAAGCTCAAGTGAGGACGGAGGCGGGTAGTTTCACTACCCCAGACTATATGTTACCGAGGCTCCTGCATGGGCGTCGCTATCCAGGTCCCAAAAACTAACCCGTTTCGGAAGTTCGACAGACCTCTTTTCTTCTTCAGTTACATTCCGCCCGCAAACGTTCTCTGTAACGCAGAACACGGCAATTCACCCAAAAAGCCCCCTTTTTAGGCCAGCTGAGTTGCGAAAAGGAGTTTCCCGGCAATTGTTGACCACTTGGTAAAAGAGCTTCTGCAATCTTGTTGATGAAAGGCTCAGAAAGTTGGATGTGCTGTGTGTTGTGAGACTCGATTGAGAAACGCAACGATGGCTACAAACGGGTAGGCGTGCTCGCGTGCTAGGTACATACCGCTTTTTCTCATTCAAACCGGATTTGACTACCACACAAGCAGTTTAGCACATCTGGTGGAGCCACTGCCCCGCTAAACTTATCATAGTATAGCCGGACCGGCAACCCCACACAGAATCTCGCCCAGCCTCTCCACCCTCATCCTCCTTACCAGTAAAACCCCCTTGTTCAGCCACGCAGTCTATCCTGGCTGCAGACGCTCCACCAGATGTGCTAAACTGCTTGTGTGGTAGTCAAATCCGGTTTGAATGAGAAAAAGCGGTAGTCACCAACGTTAACTCAACACATAGGCCAGTGGGTACCCACGTTATGTATGTGTAATGTAGGTACCATAACCGTACCGTTACATTAAGTGCGTACTTGCAAATACCCCGTAGCGTAATAGAGGCGCCAACCGCTGCTATGTACTTATCTGGTAAGGCGTATGGCGGGTAATAGGGCATTGAGGAATGGGAACCTTGAGCCCCGCCAGAGAAGAGCCGATACTGTTAAAGCTAAGCGGGGGCGTTCCGTACATGTGCTAACATTCTTGGGCAGCCGGTTGCACCTGACCGGGTAGGTATTGTACCGCTGTTAGGTATACGGTACGACAGTGTAAGCACGTCCATCGTCTGAAATTTATCTTGGGTCCGCCGCCAAACTGGAACTAGGCTATCTACAACACAGCACATTGTCACGTCTCGTTCATTTCGTTCCCGACTGGAGACCCTGCCCTCGTCCTCCCTCTACTGTTTCGTCTCACGACAACCAACCAAGCCATCTCCAACCTGGCTTCCTGTCGCTCCACGGCTGCTGCACTGCTCGTGCCATTCGCATCACTAGCATCGCTGGCACGGTTGCTCCCAGGCACGAGACGGAACATGGCGGCCACAGTCGCGACAAGCCTCGTCACGGACAACGGAACACCCTCCCTTACCCCCGATCCCGCGCCGGCTGTTGGAGAGACGGATGCGGCGACCATTTCTCCGGCCGCTGAACCTCCGGCTGTCGCCATCACTCCCTGTGATCCCTGGCCCCGGCCCTACTATATCGAACATGGCCTTCGCCGCGTCGTGCCGTACCATTACACCTACAACACGTGGTGCAAGGAGCGTTGGCGTGGTCGCAAGCTGATGGAAATTTTTGAGGTGGAGTTCCGGGACCGGCCTGCCGAGTATTACCGTACTGCTGTTGAGACCGGCTTGGTTGTCGTCAATGGCAAGGCTGTCGGCCCCGACTATGTTCTCAAGAATGGTGACCTCATCTCCCATACCACCCACCGTCACGAGCCTCCCTCCACAGCCGAGCCCATTGGCGTAATTCACGAAGACAATGACCTGATTGTCATCAACAAGCCGTCCGGTGTCCCCGTCCATCCCGCTGGCCGCTACAACTACAATTCTGTCGTTGAGATCATCAAGTCCGAGAGGGGGCCTGATTTCCTACCCCGTCCCTGCAACAGACTCGACCGGCTCACCAGCGGCATCATGTTTCTTGCCAAGAACCAGCGCGCGGCCGAACGCCTCGTTGCCCAGATCTCTCAGCGCAGTGTCCGCAAGGAGTACATCGCCAGGGTTGTTGGCAGGTTTCCCGATGGCGAAGTGGTTTGCGATCAGCCCATCCTTCAGATTTCCCCCAAACTAACCCTCAACCGTGTGCGTGCCAACGGCAAGGCGGCACGAACCGTTTTCAAGCGCCTGGCCTATTATCCTCCCCTTGGCCCGCCTGCCAAGGGTCAGACCGAACAATCGGCTATGCCGGACGCAGAGCAAACGGCGCAGAGGAGGGGTGAAGGCGAAGGATATTCCATTGTCCGCTGCCTTCCCGTTACCGGAAGGACCCATCAGATCCGGGTTCATCTTCAATTCTTAGGTCACCCCATCGAGAACGACCCAATCTATGCCAACCAAAAGGTCTGGGGGTTCGACCTTGGCCGTAACGATGCCGACGCAGCTCGGAACAGTGACGAGGATATCATTTCCCGCCTCTCCCGGATGGGCAAGGAAGACGTTGCTGATGCGGTTGCCTATTATGACGAGATGGTGGACACCTACCATAAGAAGAAGGCCGAGAAGATGTCCGGTCAACTCTGTGACGTCTGCCAGACACCACTCTATACGGACCCTGGCGAGCAAGAGCTTTCGCTCTGGCTTCACAGTCTCAGATACGAGGATGCTGACGGAGCATGGAGCTACAAGAGCCCTTTACCTGGCTGGGCATTACCTCCGAGTGGCATGACTGGGCCGACACAGGTAGGCGGAATGGAGGATCTTGTAAGCGCTGTCGAGGCAAGCTCAACATGAGGAAAACCCGCGGAGGATGTTGATAACCTGGACAATGTGCCCTTGACTCGCCCCCCTCGGGGCAGTTACCTCTGGGTGCACTCTTCAGGAAATAAATCAGGCAAACCGCCAAGTCGTGGCTTGGGAGACTCGTTGGCCCACTCACTGTGAGGTTATGCCTCGTCTGAGACTCTGGGTAAGGACCAACAAGTTCACGAGCACTGAAGACGACCTATTGCAGATTCTCACAATTATCTTTCCACCGTGATCTCCATGCTGGTGGAGACAACGAGGTCAAGGAATTGTTTCAGAAGGTATGCTTGATGCGCGCGGGGACCCTAGATGCCATTCACACCTGTCTTCCACTACCGGTGATCTTCGCATGGTCCTAACCGCGTGTGGCAGATCAATGATATAGCAACGCGCTGGGGTCGTTCCGGGTGCGCCTAATCGGTGCCTGTTTGTTCTGCGCTTGTAACTGGGCGTATACGCTACGTAGGTTAGTACGTCTCAACTACATTCACAGCGCGCAAACTCTTCTCAACACGCCACCATGTTATTTCCTGAAGGCATATCGGCTGTCCCACGTCCACCCGCCTCCGACAGACATGCTCAACCGTCTCAACTGGTAGCTCCCAAGTCTCGAAACGTATCCCATCGGATGACGGACAGGACGCTCTGAGGGTGCGTGGCCCCCTTCCCACTCCTTGCACGCATTCGCCGCTTTTAGGAGATATCGGCTCGGGCTTCGGTCTTTGGGTGGTCCATGCTAGTCTGGTCCTTCAACCCACTAACGTATAAGGGACGCAAGGTTTGAGAAGTGGAGAAAATTTTCGAGGCACTGTGTTTCAAGCCTCCACTTATAGTCCTAGCTGCAGACGTCCGTTGTAGCGCGCCAAGCGTGCGTTCGGTGGCAGACATTGCACAACCATTCTAGTGTATGTTCTGAAATACAGAATGTTTATCACCCAGACGCGCAAGGCGGAAGATACAAGTGCATCCAAGTACTGTATTTATTTGGATTCGTTTCACCGCTCTTGTGGTCTTTCTTTCTCTGATGTCTTTGGTTGGTTCCATGGGGCATCAGATCGCTTGTCGTTATTTCTCGTGCTGTGCCGTGCGACCGCTTGGAGGCTGCCTGGACGACGTAGCTGTACTGTCAGGCCGTCAAGCTTGCCAGTGTTAAGTTTGTGTAGTGCACGCGGTATAGATTTTGCAGATATTCCGAGCTACGCGCACAGCACCGACTTGGATTTTCAAGACGTGTCAGACGCTAGGTCGGTACTGGGGTGTGCTACGCAAGGCTTTTGTCCTAACGTTGAGCTCCCAGCATAGCGCGAAAGTCTAAAATTTGGGCCTCAAGTGGAGTGGACCCGTCAGTCGAAATGTACGTATCCTCGTACTCGAATGCTACAAGGGCTTGGCAAAGGTAAACTTTTCATGCTGCTCACAGTATGTGAGGTTACTAATATTTAAGACTTGATATCCTCGTTCCTTCACTCGTCCCACAATACCCCTCGTGATGAGCCGCCCATCATTACAGCAAAGCAACCATCACAGGCTGAAAGGTGGAAGTACACCAAGTTCTATCTGACCTTCGCTATCCCGGCCTGCTGAGCGCAAATCAATGGTGTAGGTCGGCACTCATCGCAGGGGTTTTGCCATAGTCTCTAACCAGACAAGGGTTAGCGCCGGAGCCTCATACGTATTAACTGCAAAGGGGAGTTGTCAGTTGGAGTATATAAGGGTGTTATAAGAGACGAAAGAGTTGGGAAGACAGTCAGGGTCATCCATCCTCCCTGCCGCGTGCCTGTTCCTGGGCAGAGGCCGCTCAGGCCCGGGAGAGGAGCACTTCTCGTGCCATTCTGGTCCGAGAGAGGCCGGACTGGCGGAGGAATGTCCGGCCTAGAGCACCGTCCGCCTCGCCCCTGTCAGCTCGTCCGTGGCCCGGATCCCAATGTCTAGTCCCCAATTCTCCGAAACCGACTGGAAGGGGAGGGTGAGGCAAAGGCCCAAGGCATCTGGCGCACAGACTGGGGCTTCTAGTCCATTTTGGTCTCCCATGATCCCGATCTTTCAAGACACCTGGACCACTTTCCCCACCTTTGGAAGGGCACCTCAAGAACGGAAGTGTGTACATGTAGACCCAGCAAGACCAGGGGTTCCTTCCTATTCACCCTTGTCTCGTTGGCGGAGCCCATCTCTGATCACAGCCTGGACTACGCTTCAACGCTGTATTGTTATAAGTGGGCATCCCGCGAGAAACTTCCCTTGGTCCCATCCGTCCACTTGTCCCGGCTTTATCTAGCATCAAACGGTATTTATTTCCTTTCATCACTCTCGGCCCAGAGCCAGCAAAACTAGCAAGAACAATCATTTCCGCATTCAAGACAACATCGGTATAGACATACACACAAACGTCATAGTACGGTCACGCAGATCGACACAACAACCAGCAACTCAATATGGCTCGGTCTCCTCCTGCTGCCTCGACCGGGGAAAGTAAGCCGGCTACGGTGAAGAGGAAAGGTGAGAGCCGAATACCACCCTCCCTCGGAACTTCACCATGAAGCTTTCTGACACTTAGTTTTGTTTGCGGGCACAGGCACGAGAAGCGTCTCTACCCTCACGCCTTCACAGCTAGCTAGGAAGCGAGCAAATGATCGGGAAGCGCAACGCGCAATCAGAGCTCGCACCAAGGAGCTCATTGAAAGGCTACAGCGCGAATTGGAAGAATCGAGGGGAAGGGAGAACCGCGATGGAATGGTTCGTGAACTATTGCAGAAGAACAAGGCATTGGAGCACGAAGTGCGAACATTAAGGGAAGCCCTTGGCATCGGGAACCGTCCGTTTCCCCAATCTGGTAAGCTAGTTTTCCTCTCCTTTCCGGACTCATGCGGTCATTCATATGGTTTCGATCTCGTCCCAAAGGCTAACCTCCTGTGAAAGGCTACGAGGTGGATGGACTGCAGACTTCACCATCAAGAGTTTCGGGCCGCGGGGCATCCTTCCCCCAAGGCTCTACGGACTATGGTGCCCCGGCAAGCTTTGGATCATCTTACCTCCCTACGCCTGAACCTTGTGAAACATGGCCCCCGGTGGTCCCCGTTTCTTCAGTAACTGTTCCTTCAGTGGTCTCAAGTCCGTCTTCATCCACGGGGCATCCTGATGAGTACGTGGCTAGCCACGTCCCCACAAGCGTCCCTTCTTCCTTGATGGACTCTTCTGTGATGGGCCAAGCTACGGGAATCTCTTGCCTGGACAGCATGAAGGTCAACTACGAGGACATTGAAACCGGTGAGTAGCCCTCTTGGTTTTTATCAACGTCTTATGTATACGCCTGTTTACTAACATGGTTTGTTAGACCGCGGATACTGCCCGACCAGTGTTCCACAGCCACAATCCTCGTATCTCCCCCAGCAGTCCTGGTCTATGTACCCGACACCAAGCTACTATCCCCCGCAATCGCCTACGGTTTGATGCCATGTCGGCACGAATATTCGTTTTCGGGGGCCAGCCGGCCTG
The DNA here is from genome assembly GCA_030685235.1 of Copromyces sp. CBS 386.78. NCBI lineage: Eukaryota > Fungi > Ascomycota > Sordariomycetes > Sordariales > Sordariaceae > Copromyces > Copromyces sp. CBS 386.78. The sequence goes on along the minus strand of MU839159.1, from coordinate 155,583 downwards.
AGCAACCAACGCGACAACAGTTACAACAACCCCAACTTCTTGGACAACAATTATAGATACAGACGACGACCATCAACGTCGATAAAGGCCAACGGTGCGTGACGTTTCACACAGCTGCTACAGTTGCGTAGGCAGTTTGTGTGAGAGGACCAGTCCGCCTACAGGACCTCGTTTGGAATACACAGATCTCGAAGCGTTTACGCCACATATCACCTACACAGCAAGCGGCTTGGTTGCTTTTTTATGACTCTGGAGCATTTCATCTTGTTTATGATCCTTTTCTTTCCAACAAACAAGCACGGAGGGAAGATGATGTATTTCTGCGGACGGTACAGGGATCTTATACCTACATGTTGCAATTTCTCAAAAGAGGGGGCAGATGGGATCGGTCAAGACTATGAGGGAGAGACAACCGCCCCTTCCACCTTGACACCGGCTGCCGGGAATAACGGTTCACGAAAACGCATCACTTGGCGCATTAGTTTGTCTTTTTTTTCCTTTTTTCTCTTTTTCTTTTTCACTTTCTTTTTACCTGGTGGGCGGACATATAAAGCGAACTATAGAGGGACGGCAATGGCATGATCGGTTGGTGGGGTACGTATACCCTTTTGGATGGAGTTCGGTCGGAATATTACTTTTTTATTTCTTCGATTTTTATCTCATCGTCTTGGGCGTTTTTATGATCCGACTCTATGTAGAAGAGGGGCGCTTGACATTATGTACATGGTATACAGGATGTTGCTATCCGAATAAGCACGAAGCTACTGGATTTGTTAGCTTCGAAAAGATCCCCCTCGCCGTTTTGGTAAGCCGCAACATTTAAGGAAGGGGACAATGTTTCTCATGGTTATGGAATAGGAGACTTGAGGTCCAAAGCACATCACCACGCAAGTACAGAAGCACCATGCCACTTAGAAGCCCCTCGAGAGCCCCTACCATGGTGGTTTTGGTGTGAGCGGAGACGTAGATGGGCTTCGGTCTGAAGCTCAGGAGCTCCAACAGTCTCTGACCGCACTGACCGCACTGGCCAGCACCGTCGGATACGTCATGTGTTAGGCTCTCCTTCGGAGTACACTAAGTATCTGGCACGACCCTGAAGTAGATTCAGGTTCCAGGTAGTGTAGACTATAGAGAGGTACAAGGGCGTCAAGGGAGTGGATCATGATGCAAGGTCCCTGGTCCCATGTTTGGTACCTATGTGCTCGAATTTGCAAAAGCAACAATACAACTCACAAACTCTTCAGAAACTGCTGCACGCGATTGGCCAATGGGTTCCAGCCGGGAAGGCGCACAGAAAAGGCAAAGAGTTCAAAAAAAAAAAACAGCAGATGGAAACAGCAGCGGGATCATGCGCTTCAAAGAAGCGACCTCTTTTCAGATGTCCACAAGGTACAGTGGGTCGTAGTGAGTGGTTTTCTCCTTTCTCTGCGTCCCCATTCGACACCAAAGGCCGGCGGAGCTCGGGCCCCAGAGAACTGGGGAGGCTCAGTAAAGGGATGCCCATGTTAACCGCAAAGAGTGGCATACCCTACACTCGAAGAACTGCAGGCACAGTAGTGTAGCACGTACGTAGGCTACCTTGGCGAAGTACTTCGGGGTCGGAGTTTACCGGGCTGTTGCCCACTCGGGCATGAAATGCTGTGGGTAGTGCCGAGCGCGACTGGTTCTAGCTCACGTCGCCGAGGTGTGCCTCAGCCAAGAGGATACCAGACACATTGTGAATCTGGGGATGTTTGGTTGGGGTTTGTTGTTCAGAGGAGCACAACTTGCAAGCATCCCTAGAGGTAGCTAGAGGCCGGATATACTTACACTAGAGAGATCAGTGTTTGGACTTTGTGGTGTGTACGTGCACGGGCAGTCGAGACCATCCAGCCCTGCTGGAGGAAGCTAGTACCCAAGGGGAAAGGACAGACGGGTGGTGCGTAGGGGCCTTTTGGCCTTGTACATAGTGTATCATAGTTGCAGTAATGGATTCGGTTCAAAGGTTTCGACGGGCGAGTTCGAGAACCTAAGGAACGCATGTATCAGATGGCAAATTGGCGCTCTGTGACTGGCCAATGCACCGAGAGTTGTTGTGGCGCTTGACGGGGCCAATGGCGCTGGCAAATATGGCCGGCTTGTGGGGAACCCCTGGAAGGCCGTGATGCTGCTGACGCATACTAACTACCTAGGGAGGCATGCCGGCCTTGTTGCTTTTCAGAGCCTCCCTAGAACGGACTGGTACATGCCGGAAAGGTATCAAAGCGACGACGTAGAGACAGATATCCCAGACGGGACCACATAGCTAACCTCTATGCTGTGAGAACAATACGGCAACGTTGAACGTCACCACCACCACGACCACCACCACCACCATCACGACGACGCTGAGTCCTGGGTTCATGCTCGTGAATAGCGCCAGACAAGCCATCTTATACAAGTTTGTCGCAGAAACGGGCTACATGTGGCTCATGGCGACTGGTCCATCAAGTTTAGAGAAAAAGCACTTTGGGCAACTACACGTAAGAGAGTGCCAAAACTTTGGAGGACGAACTGGACGACTGCCCTGACATGCTTGACAAGCAAAAAGCATCATTACACTAGTGTTTGTCCACACCCCCACAGTCACGGAGAACTTCCTTTTTTCTCTTTGTAGAGTCTGGGAACGCATTGACTGGACAAATGGGAGAAGGTGCTGAGGTTGGATTATGAGTTTGATATACACGCATGTACAATCTATGGTGAGGCCACAGCAGCTGATGGGATTGGGCGACTGTGCACAGTAATGGATACCTAGGGTGCTTTTGTTCAATGCCCACAGCCCCCATCCCGGTTTCTCCGCGTCTATACCCCGACCTCTCACGCACCGAGAACGGGGGGCCGGGGGCGGGGAGTACGGGGATGAGACGGAGACGGAGACGGAGACGGAGACGGAGACGGAGACGGAGACGGAGACGGAGACGGAGAGGGCACATAGGGCAGGCGGCTTCCTGGGTGTGGTGGTGGTTTATGGGGGGGTCGGAGGCGGCAAGGTTCAGAAGAGGATCGAAGGATGCAGGGGACGTGCAAGAGGTACAGTAAGCATCCTACCGCTTTTTCTCGGTCGATTTGGATACCTTCTAGCCAGCTGTAGTTTAGTTTCCAGGCCTCCTGCAAGTCAGGGTGGGTACGTGTAACGTGGCCATATAAGAGGGTGCACAGTGGTACCCAGTTCCTTGGCAAAAGAGAGGGTTCTGGTAGGTCACCTGCAGTCGGCTGGCGGGGTTGGCAAGTGGGTGGCACGGGTAAACCAGCTGGCTGGCACTCGCTTATGTGCCCAGATAAGGTATGGCGGCCCGCTATACCCTTTCTGGGGGTATCCAAATCGACCGAGAAAAAGCGGTAGTTCCAGCAACACCCAAAATCTGGCCCTAGGTGTTGCAATTACAGGAGTGTTGCTCTAAGTGGTGCCGTGCACAGACTATTTTCTCTCCAACCCATCAGAAAAAATACACTAAAATAAGCATGCCAAGCAATATTTGCCCTCGACTAGACCCGCTTTTTGTATTCTACTATACAAATTTAAGAGCAAATACCTATTTTTACTATTGCCAATTGCAGGTTTGCGCTTCCTCTTACAAAAAGGGGTATTTTGGAGGTTACTATTGCAATTACAGGGGGGTTGCTCCCAGAGGGTGTTGTATTTACAGGGGTTCTGACTGTAGATAGACGGTGGGCGGTGGACGTGAACTGTGAAGAGGGAGGCAGGGAGGGATGCCGGTGCCCGGTGGAGGTGTGCACAGCTACCTAGGTAGTGCTCGCGATTAGACCGCAGCGCGAGAGGACCATCAAGACACTGATATTTTTTTTTTTGTCTTGGTCTCTGGTGCCCTTGGGAAGAAACAGGGTTGTTTTTCCTCCATCGCAAGCGCATCCGCATAGTGCATGGTAGGAACCCCCATCTCTGCGATGCAGTTTCTGCTCGAGAAGGCGGGTATGTATCCACTGCGCCCACCCAATTAGACCAATACATATCGCTGGAAGCGATCTCACCAAGAGAAAATGGTGTATGCACTGTATGGATTTCCTGTCGGGCTCCATCTTTCCGAGACCCTGGCTCCCTCAGTATCTGTCTCTAGCTTGAACCTACCGCCTCCGCACACTGTGGGTGTTAGCGGCCATCTTTAGAAAGTGGTCTTGGTGCAACGTGCCCAATTGCTACGCTACGTACCTAGGTATCGTATGTACATAGTATCTACCTACCTACACCACCGAGACTAAGGTACCGCCCAGCCAAGGACCGGAGCTGACGCTGAGATCTACATTGCCGATCAAACTGAGGTCGGATGTACGTCCGGTGCACGCAGAGCCTCCCGTGGTACACGTGTACGGTGTACGCAGTAGACATCGAGAAGAGAAACTTTATCCGTATTTGCATCTAAAGTTGTAGTGTAGATGCTGTGGGGAGCTAGGAGAGGTATGTACTGTGCTGCTGTGCAGGTGAAGTGAAGCCACGGGAAGTGCAAAGTAGGACATGGGACTAAGTTGTCCCCGATGCGGCTCAAACCCGGACGAATTTCCGAGACACGTTAAAGCGAGGAGATTTAAATCCCCTCGCGCATGATACCTAGTACCGTAGTTATATGGTTTCTCATCAACAACCAGAGACGTACACTACGTAGAAGACTACCACACGTGACTACGCAGTAGGTATGGACAAGCCTACCACGTGCGAGCATGTTGCGCTACCTCTAGTGTACCGTCTACGTACCTACCTAGTAGCGCCGTTTCAGTCCATCTCCTCAACCCACAAGGCGCCGCCGCCGCCACCTGGACATGCTAAAACCCGGGCTATGACGGACAATCCCCGTGCGTTTGTTTCACCATCTCCCTCTTTCGCCTTTGGTCAGGAAATCTTCCTCTTTGTTGCTCCTGTCTGTGTTTGAAGAACCGCGTCCTAGCCAGGAGTCCAGTACAATTGCTATGACCGCTCCCGTGCGCGGCCCGACCATGGCCCCTATCGGATCACTTGTTGACGCCCAAAGAATCCGGCCGGATCTTTATTCCCGCCTGGGCGCCTGCAAGACTCTTTTGCCCATCCGGCTTGTGTCTGTGGACATCATACCTTGAAGCTAATCCGCGAATGGGGTAGCGACTAGCCCGAAGCAGATGGAAGGAAGCCGTTACGGCACCGATGCTGTGGCTGATCGGGGGGGGGGGGGGGGGGATGAGAGATCATCCGGTGACGCAACCAAACACACTGTCAACCGTCAATTCAACCTCATGTCTGTCTCGTCAACGCCTCGGGGGTATTTTATCCGTGACTGCAGGTGGCGCTACGCTGTGCCAAATTCGTGGCGGCACCAAAATCTGGAAGGAGGTCGCGTGTGTTGTGCGGTGTTTTCCATCCCCTTGAGTTTTATACAGCTACACAATCTGTATCGGCTGCCAACTTGTCTCGCCATTCTCTGCATGCTCAATCTTCCAGGTCGCCCGTTCAAGTGTGAAGCGGACCCCGAAGCTCCCACCCACCGTGTTCCCGTTCAGATCTCACGGCTACCTTACCCAGCACTTTGGATTGGACGTGGAGTGGTCGTCAACCGATAACAAGTTAGTCTAAATGATACTACCCCGATTTATGATCCCGCAGCAACCCAAGTCCCTAACTCTCTTCCTACGCCGTACAGTACCCCGGCTGATCTGACGGGGACCCGACTCGTGCACTCTCCACAGCGGCTCCTTCCCGTAATATTCCCGCCCGGTCCAGATGGTTTATGGGCCCGAAGCTGGGGAGCCACGTGGGGCCAACCGCTCCGGTTCCCCATATCCGGATGTCCCCGGACCCCACGATGCCGCACCTGGCTTTGGTGCCTGTCTTGCGGATGCGGGTGCGGATGCGGGTGCTAAGGCGGGGGAGGCGGAGGCCAGGACCGGGAGGCTGTCTTTGATTACTAACCTTGGCCACCGTGAATCATCCCTGAATCATGGGCATGTGTCCCGCGACGCTCCCGTCACAATGTCCGGCGTGGCTACTACAGACACGGTTGCCGAGAGAACCATCGAGTCTGCACCCCAGCGGCATCTCGCCCGCGCCAAGGCTGTCTCATGGAGGGACCTACCCCGGAAAGACCAGCTTATCGTCATCACTCTCGCTAGGTTGAGTGAACCGCTTGTCCAGACCTCTCTTCAGGTATGCTCTCTGGAATCCATTGTGCAGCGGTTGATCCATTGCTGATTGTTGGTTATATCAAGTCCTACATGTTCTACCAGCTGAAGTGGTTCAATCCCGACCTTCCTGACTCGACCATTTCTAGCCAGGCTGGAATCCTTCAGTGAGTCTCTCTCCCACTCGTAATTTCAGCAAATATGCCATGGATTGCCCTAGCGGTATGCAAGCGATTGTCGTTGCTGATTCTTCGATTCCGAATCAGTGCCAGTTTTACGGCTGCCCAATTCCTAACCGCCATGCTGTGGGGGCGAGTTGCCGACTCTCCTCGGTGTGGCCGCAAAACTGTGCTTTTGATTGGTCTCGGTGGTACAAGTAAGTTACTGGTATCTACTTCAGCTAATGTTTCCATCTTCAGCAATTGTTTTGTCTCCGTGCTTCTGCTAACAATATTTCGCATAGTGCTATCATGCATCGGGTTCGGCTTCTCAACTTCGTTTTGGGAAGCACTTCTCTTCAGGTCTTTGGGTGGAATCACGAACGGGAACATAGGCGTTCTCAGAACCATGTGAGTAGAACAGAATTGGTCCGGATGTGCTATCATGCTTCGTTCCGTGCTATATATAACCTGCGGGTCCCGTGCTGACATGTCTTAACTTGTAGGATTAGTGAAACCGTCAAGGAGAAGAAGTAAGTTGGCCTCTTTAGCCAAGGACAAAAGCCCTCCTGTCCACCGACACCCATTTCGCCTTGTGTTTTATAATATTAATGGATGCGACAGATACCAATCAAGGGCATTTTTGCTCCTTCCTATGACTTTCAACATTGGCATCATCATTGGTCCCATACTTGGCGGGCTTCTCTCAGATCCTGCGGGGACCTACCCTGACACGTTTGGCAAAGTTGGCTTCTTCACGCACTTCCCGTATGCTGCCCCTAATATACTTTCAGCGGTGTTTCTCTTTTTCGCCATGGTCTCTGTTTGGCTGTTCCTAGAAGAGGCAAGTTTATTTCATGCTAGTTATGCTGTCTTACACCCTTCACGTCCCTTTGTGTGACGCCATGCTTACTCATACCTCTCACTTAGACACTGGACTCGCGTGCAATGGTACGAGATAGGGGCCTGGAACTGGGGCAGAAGCTTCGAAGATGTTTTTCTCGTCGTGATGCGGAGGCGTTCTATGCACCATTGGCATCGACAGATTCAAGCGCTGAACTCGAGCTTAGTCCTACCGTGGAGGAAGCTAAATCCTCAGGCAAGCCGGCGTACAGTGGTCCTGGGAACCAAAAACAGCTTCGGAGGCGATACACCCAGCGGCTCCCCTTCCGACGTATCTTTACGCGTAACGTCAGCTTCACACTCGTTGCGAACTTTCTCCTTGCCTTTCACTTGGGTACCTTCAACTCGTTGTGGTTCGTCTTCCTTTCCACCCCCGTGTACGACCAAACCAAACCCGCAGCATCTCCAAACGCCTTGGTGCGGAATCTCCCTTTTATTTTTACGGGGGGCTTAGGCCTACAACCCCGTGAGGTGGGTATGGCCATGGCTATTCTCGGCGGCATTGGGATCGGCCTTCAGCTCGGGCTTTACCCGTGGCTTTCTGCACGGCTGGGTACGGTCAAAAGCTGGCGCTTCTGCCTCCTGTTTTTCCCCTTTGCTTATTTCCTGGTGCCATACCTAAGCTTGGTGCCGAGCTCTTCGCCGCCACCAAGCCCCAAAGACGGAATTGCGGTCTGGGTGGCCATCGCCGGAGTGCTCGCCCTTCAGGTCGTTGGACGCACGTTTGCGTTGCCAGCGCAGACCATTCTGGTCAACAACTGCACCCCGCATCCCAGTGTGCTGGGTACCGTTCACGGCATCGGACAAAGCGTTAGCAGTTTTGCCAGGACGTTGGGGCCCATGCTTTGTGGCTTCTTGTATGGGCTTGGCCTGAATATGGGAGTTGTTGGTGCTGTATGGTGGGGCTTGAGCGGAATGGCCATACTCGGATTCCTGGCCAGTTTATTCGTATGGGAGGGTGATGGGCATGAGATCTGGTTAGAGGGTGACGATGAGGATGACACCTAGCATGCAAGTGTGCGATGTTGGAGCCAGGTGCTTGACGCGGCGTATCGGGGGTATCTTGGATATCCTGCAGCATAATCCGACATATAACACTGAAAATCCGCACGTGGAAACAAACTTCAACTTGTAAGAACACAGTATATAGTTGAGGCTGGCAGGGTACTTTTTGGTATCCGCGTGGTTCTCGCCAGTCGAACACATGGAAAGGTACCAGGGATAGCACACAGTGTTCTTCAATGCAAGAATAAGCATGCGTAATCATCAAAAATCCTTCGTGGCGCAATTGGCTAGCGCGTCAGACTGTTAATCTGGAGGCTGTAAGTTCGATCCTTACCGAAGGAGTATTTGTTTGTTATTAATCGCTTGATTGATCACATTTATTTTGCCGTTTTCTCACAGTTCTTTGGTTTTTGTCTTCTTTACATGCGCTTGTATACTTTCCTTTTTCTTTTTCCCCCTTCTCCTACCTAGTGTCTTATTGCCGGTTCCTCGAATTTTTTTTTTTTTTGCGTGGGGTTTCTCTTTCACCTAACATTCAGCTTCCTGCTCTCCAACTATCAAAGCTGTCTTATTCGATGTCCTTCCTCGTAATTGTCTCTTTTTAAGCATGACCTACACCTTTTGGGATGTATAAAACTGAGGGACAGTATCTTAAGTGAGCTGAGACTAACGCAACCAGAGTATTGTCATAACCCTTTTAGGTGGCATCTGAGCGTTGAGCTAAATTCCCGATCAAGTCATTGTACCAAACCTCGGTGTATTCGCATCCGATGATTCATATCCACATAGCGCCTCCCACCCACATTCCAATCAGCCACTGCGCGTTTCACTCCAACCAAAGGGGAGGAATTTAGTAAGTATGGGCTAGTCATCTGTGTAAGCCGTGTCTCCGACCATTACCGAAAGATTACCAAATTCACATAGCAACCATTTCACATTTCCTTATCAGGCGCTGCTACCCATTTACTTCACTTGCACCGAAAGACACTTCATATATTATACGACTTAACTACCTACCTCTTTCACCTGTTCAGACAGACTCACATCGCCCCGTTTCCATTCTCCTGTCGGACGACGACGCCATCACCACAAGGACTGCGGCACAACGTCTTCATAACAACAAAACGAGCGCAGGTTGTCAACGACAAAGCAATGGCTACCCCCGTCAAGATAAAGCTCAACGGACTGGACATGGTGGTCGATGCGGTACCGCTTGAACTGGAGGTGTTTGAACCATTTGGTGATGTGGTTGCGAATCCACGACCTGACCTCCACCCTGTGATAGCGGCAAAGGCCAACGACACGGCAGGCATGCCCTTCGATGCCATTGTCGCCAACCAGGGGACGGCAATCAAGTACCAGCACGTGTCACGGATGGAAAACCTCTACGACCAGGCACCGAGCGGCCGAACCGGAGTGGCTGTCTCCAACATGTTTGTGTGTGCATCACGGGCGCTCCCTCGGCGACTCGAGGCCGGGGTTGAGCGTGAGATCTTCCCGGTCACTGTTCTCGAGCGCCATCCGTTCACCAGTCAAACATTTGTGCCACTCCGCGCCGATTCACAAAGTCGATACTTGGTCGTTGTCGCTCCAAGCCTCTCGCCAAGTGCCAAAGACCAGCAGCTGCCAGTTCCCTCCTCGCGGCCTGCTGGGACCATCGCTAATCGAGAGTTGCCGGGTCGAGGGCTACCTGACCTGAAGGGCCTGCGTGCTTTCATCGCCACTACGGACCAGGCCGTAACGTACGGGGCAGGCACGTGGCACTCTCCCATGGTGGCCCTTGGCCCAGCCGACAAGGCAATTGATTTCTTCGTTTTCCAGTTCGCCAACGAGGTCGCCGTGGAAGATTGTCAGGAGGTTTTCTTTGGCCCAACCATTGTCACGGTCCGCCTTCCGCCTCGGTCGATAGCGAGTAAGCTGTGATGGGAGGCGCATTGCCTGTGGAAATACCGCTGGTTTGATGGCTAGATGTAATTACCAAGCCGGTGGTGCGATCACTGGAACATGGCATAGATTACTCGACTTGCTGTGTCTGGAGTTCGGTGGTTGATGGCCTAGATGGAGAACTGATAACTGTCAACAGTCCTAAGCACAAACAGATAGCCGTAGTTCTGAAATGCATAGACTTGGCGGGGTAGTATTAACCCTATGTGTCTCGGTGTTTTGCGAAAGGCACAATGGCGTTTGTAGTATTACGATAATCAACTTAACCTTACTGAAAAGGGGCTGTGCGTCTGAAGAGCTGAAGATGGATGATTATGGAAGGAGTGCCCAATCGTATCGACCGTCTTGACACATGATGCCTTAGTAAACAATCAAACAGTATCGACCACTTAAAAAAAAGGAAGTGCTAGCACAACTGAAAGTTCAACATCACACTTGCTCACCGTCAAAATTTTAGGCCCTCGGCTGGAAAAGCTGCATTCATCATCTGCTTCGGCTCCTTTCGTCTTTAGCAAACGCATAATGAAGCCTGTGACTGAACTAGTCGATGCAAGAAACAAGCTGGAAGACCTCTCTGGCATCAAGATCAAACCGGCAGAGAACCCATACGATGCCCTCATACAAACCTGCAATGACCAGCCGGTAGGTGCCTCGGTCGATGCTCTCCTTCCATGTCGGGGGAAGTTGCGAGTCTTTGAAGCCCTACTCACCAACCTGCTCTCTACGTCTAGGCCGAGATACAGTCGCTGTATGCCACTCATCGAGTGACACGAAACCTCCAACAGCAACAACAGTTCTTATCAGCCGACTTTCCAGAACTCATCATCGACCCCGTTTTGTTACGGCTCGAGAGACCATCAGTCGAGCCTGGGTTCCGAGACCCACGGCACTGTCTTGTCTTTTGGGCAAGACCACCGGAGCATATTTTGAAACTGGCTTCCCATCTGCAATCCCTCCTCCAGAAGGCGGCTCCCAGTGCGTCAGAAACCATCCGTTGCTGCTTTGCCCCGCGTATTATGGAATGACTGATTGTACCTGAGCGAAGTAGATTTATGGCTCATGCCCACGCACCGTATGCACATGACGGCACTTGAGCTGGCGCACTCACGGACCTCGGATGAGATTGCGAGCCTTGTGTCGTCGATACGGCCGGCGATGCCGTCGTTGACGAACCTGACATTTACGCATCGGGCCCGGCTGGTGAGACCCATGATATCCTATGACCTCTCGGCCATTGCCGTGTCGTTCGTGCCGGCAGCGGAGGAGAATAATGACGGGTACACGTACCATCATCTCCGCAGGGATCTGTTCGAGGCAGTGAAGAAGACCGGGGTTGAGGTCGGGTCTCGGTACGTGGTTCCTAGCGCCCACATCACGCTCGGGCGATATCTCGGCCAAGAGGACCACGCAACCCCTCTGGCCCGGCAAAGCTGGATCCGGGCGATTGAAGACATCAACAAGCGGCTGGAGACGCAGGTGTGGGACTCTGTCGACGGCGAGTTCACGGGGGAGTGGATTGTCGGTCAGGAGAAAGGGCTCGAAGTGCGAGACGGGACGCTATGGTATGGAGGTGGTCGCACCATCATGGCGGGAGAAGGATTCTAAGTTGGCTCTTAGGTTGGAACGGCTGGTAAGGAATGATGTGCTTTGTGTGTCTCCCCGCCCTCAAAGCCAACGTTGGGTACCATGCTGTTGGTCAGTTGTCTATGCAATGTATGTACATGGTGCACAGTGGACATGCTGCTGAGGTAGCCATGTCAATCAAATCGATCTTGTCCATAAAAGCGGGCAGGGTTGCTCTCATCTCGAGATTGGATTTGGTTGCAATTGGTTACCTCTAGTGTACCTTAGGTTCAGTTGCTGAAGGTTTTGGCGGTTGACGTTGCTGAGGTCGCCCCCCGTCACTCTGGCTACCTACCTACCTACTAGGCTCGTCCCGCTAATTTTGTACTGACCACTCACTGCCTCCAAGTAATGGAACCCCGCCCAGCCCTGCTCTTAGCCCCCTTGGTTTCTGCATTGCCCACATGTTTCCCGGCCGGGACTTGTTCGTGGCGGTTGCGGCAGCAATGGAAGGGAGGCAACCGTTTGTGCTGGGAAATGCTGCAGTCAGCAGCAGCGGTAGCGGTAGTGGTGGCGGTAGTGGTGACGGTATAGGGAGGAGCCAGCCAGGCCTACCTGGCCCCAGTGACCGTGGCCGTGGCCGTGGCCGTGGCCGTAGCCATGATCGCACCTCCGTCCCCGCCCCCGCCCCTACGGACGCCTCAGCATCCTCCCGTAACGGCGGAGTCACCGCGCCGCTTTCAGTGGTACCTGACCGCTCGGTCCAGAACACAGCTCAGGAAACGGCCACGGTCACGGTCAAGGCCGCGGTCAAGGCCACGACCCTCCTCCCTCTTGCGGTCGAGTCTGCCTCTCTGCCTCCTCTGGCCAAAATGCCAGCCAACTCCTCCTCACTCTCACCTTCACCTTCACCCAAGCCCACTGCCACAGCCACAGCCACATCCACATCCACCGACAACGGCAGCGGCAGCGGCAGCGGTAGCGGTGATGGTAACCTCCGCCCCGCCGCCACCCTCAGGGCCGTCACCCCGGAGCCGGCTGAGGTTACGTTGAGCATGTCTGCAAAAAGCAGCAGCGGCAATGCGAACACGGCAGCCCTGCCACACCGGCCCGGCCCATTTCCCTCCACCTCTCCCGAAACCTCGCCCCGGTCCATCCTCGGTGCTGGCGGCCCTGTTATGAGCAAGACGGCGCCCGCACCCATTCCGGTTGGCACTTCACCTGGAAATCCATCTGGTCCCGTCCCTACTGCAACTCCGTCCAGCCTCCCCACGCGACGCCAGGGCATGGTGTTCGGAGAGGCTATGGGGGGCTCTCTCGACAGCGCCTCGTCAAGTCCACCGTCACGGCCGTCCTTGTCAAATTTCCGCCCCAGGACCCATACTTTGGACAGTGCTTTTCGGCAGCAACTTGTTATTGAGAACCGTCACCGCGTCGGTTCAGTCTCATCGTCCGGCTCAGTGGCTGTCGTGGATGACTCGAGGCCTCTGCTCCACAACTCATACGGGCCATCGGACAATCATCACATAGCAGCCGCGTCTGGACACAAGGAGAGGAAGTCGTCAACGGCGAGGACCCGACTTACCAAAAAGTCTGCCGCCTCACAACCTTCCTCTCCCTTCTCATCGCCTCAGCCTTCACTTGATTCTTTGCCGTTGCCCGTCCCTACGCGAGATGCCAACAAAGTCTTGCTGTTGATGAAGAACCTGTGCGGCAGGATGCGCGGTGAGGCCCAGTACTTGAGAGAGATTGGTGGCCCATGGCATGGTGGTACATGTTACATAGACGAGGAGAAGGGGAGCTTGGTGAGCGACTCGGGAGAGGGTAGCTCTTCTTCCCACTCGCTCCTTATACCGGATCTTCGTGCATGTCGTGTACTTCCGCTCACTCGGATGGAGAGAGGCGGCCGGCCGTCGCTGGAGATCACCAGTCCACATCTCAATCTCAGCATCATCTTGCGCCCGTCAGCGGTAGAAGAGTATGATATGTGGCTGGCTGCTTTCCTCTGTTGGCAGCAAATGCGGCCTTCCGGGACCAAGAACGCCATCACAAGGTCAGGGAGCAGCGTTGCTCTGCCGCCGCTTAGGAGCGAGATGCAGCGTCGGGCCTCCTCTTCCGGCCTACGAGAGGCTACCGTCATCAAGGTGGGCAGAGTTATGCTCTGGGACAAGGGCCTGGCTACCTCTCCGCGGGCCATCGTTAAGCGTCCCTCGGCGCGAGATTTGCGAATACCGCACATGGCCTGGAAACGGGTTTCTTGCATACTATTCGAAAACGGCGAACTCAAACTCATGGCAGAGCACGACGTCTCGCTTCTGGCCATGATCGAGTTGTCTCAGCTGTCCAGGTCAGCTATACAGCAGCTCGACAAGACGGTCCTCAACGAAAACTACTGTATAGGTATCTTCCCCATCTACTCCTCTACCTCCACTCAACTGTCAATCTTGCGCCCAGTGTACATATCGTTGGAGTCCAGGGTGTTCTTTGAGGCTTGGTTTGCTCTTCTCAGAGCATTTGCAGTACCTGATATATATGGGCTCGATCCAACAAGCCGTGTGTATGAGGTGACCAACCTCAACGCAGCACCCAAAGGAGAAGTTTTCAGAGTCGAAAAAACGATCAAGGTTAGAGTCACCGAGGCAAGGCTACGGAGCAGAACATTTCCTCAAGAGGGAAACCTGGTGGAGCGCCAAGGCAAAAACATTGCAGAGTTGGACCCTGTCGTCGGGAATTACTTCGCCGAGGTCATACTGGATGGCGAAGTTCGAGGCCGGACATCAGCCAAATCCAATACCAAGAACCCTTTCTGGCGAGAGGATTGCGAGTTTACAGACCTTCCACCTTCCTTACCTCATTTATCCGTGGTTCTAAAACGGATCGTGGGCAACACTGAAAGCTTCAGCCACCAGCTTCAGGCCACTCTTGGCTTGCCCAAAGCCGGCCAGCTGAGCGAGGTGTTGTGCGGTGCTGTCGACATCTCCTTGCATCTGCTGGAGCGGGGAAAAGACCACGAGCAGTGGCTCCAGGTGTACGACGCACGACAGCAGTCGATTGGAACAATACTTCTCAAGGTACACCACGAGGAGGTCATCGTCTTGCAATCCAAAGAATATCAGCCTCTCTCAGAGCTCCTGCATCGCTTTACGTCGGGGCTGACGACACAGATAGCGGAGGTGATGCCTGGAAACCTACGGAAGCTCGCAGAGTTATTTGTCAATATATTCCAGGTCTCGGGAAAGGCAACCGAGTGGCTGGCGACCTTGGTAGAGGAAGAGATTGACGCGGTAGGGAACCAAACTGCCAGCAAGAAATCGCGCTTCAACCAGCGGCTGATGTCCAATGACTCGATCGGTTCCAACGACAAACGATCAACAGTTGAACACATGGAAAGGACGCTCCCGGGCGAGGCGAGCTTACTGTTTAGGGGGAACTCACTGTTGACGCAGGCCTTTGAGTTGTACATGCGACGCTTGGGCAAAGAATATCTGGAAGAGACTCTGGCAGAAAAGATCCGTGAGATCAACGAGCTCGACCTTGACTGCGAAGTTGACCCGGGTAGGGTGCAGAATGGCGACGATATACAACAGCATTGGGCGAAGCTCATTGAGCAGACTGGGGCAGTCTGGCGCTGTATTGCGTCGTCCGCACATCGTCTGCCGCCCGAGATCCGTCACGTCCTGAAATATATACGGGCTGTTGCAGAGGACCGCTACGGCCACTATTACCGCACTGCTGCCACTGTTTATACTTCGGTGTCCGGATTTCTCTTCCTCCGCTTTATCTGTCCAGCCATCCTTAACCCGAAGCTCTTCGGCCTCCTGCGCGACCATCCAAAGCCCCGCGCACAACGCACCCTGACTCTCATTGCCAAGAGCATCCAGGCTCTAGCCAACCTCAATATTGCCACCAAGAAGGAGGCATGGATGGAGCCGATGAACGAGTTCCTCCAAAAGCAGCGCCAGCCATTCAAGGATTTTGCTGACGCCGTGTGTGCCATTCCGGCCGAAAAAACCAACACCAGCGTGCCTGCTCCCTATTCGACCCCCCTGACAATTCTGGGGCGCTTATCACCCCTCGCTCGCGAGGGTTTCCCTTCGCTCCCATACCTGGTCGATCATGCGCGCAACTTTGCGGCTTTGGCCAAACTATGGGCCAAAATCCATCCCGAGTCAGACTGGGACTCTTCCAACTGCGAAGGTGACCTGCTTCAGTTCCATCGTCTATGCACTACGCTCCACCAACGTGCAACACATTGCTTCTCGCAGATGGAAACTCGTCGAGACGCCGGTGAAACTACTAGCAAGCCATCGGATGAGCGGCTTCGTCTCTCCGATGCGCTGGATAACTTCAGTTATGGCGATGTCCTCGGCATGTCTGCACACAACAACGCGACTGGGACCTTTTGGATAGACGGCGACAGTATAGCGCCTGGCTCTTCCGGCAGTGAGGTAGATGGGCCTGTTATGAGAGGCGGCGGCGGCGGCGATAGCAGCAGCAGCACTAGCATCAGCAGTAGGGATATACGGAACGCTTCAAGCGCGATACGGCAAGGTTCCAAGAGCAGCGATCAGCTGTCGTCCATGGGCATGTCGGGCGGAACTGTGAAGGGGCTGCGCAATGGAATGCAGGCACCGCGGAAATTCCTTACTGGATTCATCCGCAAAACAAGGACAGCTTCACCCGAATTCGGCACGGGAGGAAGCACAGGCCACGGATTCATCACGGGGCCATTGGTGCCTGAAACAGGCAGCAGGTCGGCAGTAGCATCATCATCTGCCACTGCTGCAGGTAAAGAGAACGGTCGAGAGCGGGACCGAGGTGCGGAACGAGAGAAAGAGAGCAAAGAAAAGCATCGAGGCGCGGAACGAGAGAAAGACAGCAAAGAGATGCATGCAAGCAAAGACGCCAAGACTTCTTCAGAATCCCAAGGAGATCGTCATCAAACGGGTGTTCGCCAACACTGGCACGAGAAGGGGATTTAAAGCAGCTTTGGTTCAAAAGCACCAATGGTCTTTGGCCCATGCCTGCTTTGGAAGGCTTTGGAAACCCAGGTCTGAAAGGGCCGCAACAGCTCTTGGATACAGCGGCAACATTGATGATTTATGCCTATGATATGGAATGCGAGTCCTCGGAGAGCGTATCGTACTGATCGCCAAATTTTTCTATTGTTCTCCCTATAATTCCCTGTTTAGCTTTTTGGTTATTGTACTTAGCGACGATCATGATGATGATGGCCATCTTTCGAAGGCTTGTTTGCCATTAACCTAGCGGACTATTTTGCAGCACCAACCACCGAATGCGCACCCATCTCTCCAAATCCTAATCGAGGGGTAGGGGCAGTGCTTCACACAAATCAAATCAAATCAAATCTGGGATCTGATTTGATTTATTTGAGTAATTTCGAGTGCAGATTTGATTTGTTTACATGGATATTTGATTTGATTTGACAGATTTGGCCCGGAAATTAATTTTTTGGTACATACTAAACCCCCGGAACACCAGAAACTGTACTATATCGTGATCTACTGCCAGTTCTTACACAAAGCGATGCGCTCGATGGTCGAGTGCAATAGACTGTGCCTTCGTGGGGAGGCGACGATCTGGGGGAGGCGGCGAGCTGGGGGGGGGGAGGGGGGGGGGGGCGGTACTGAAAAGGCACTAGAAATCTATGTTAATAATACTAAAAATTATAACGATATTTCGTTGCCCAGTCGAAATACGACATTTTCTTCTTCAATGCTCCTACATTTGCACCCGAGATTCTGTAGCAAAAGTCACACTATATGCATTGGAGAGGTATGTACGAGAAAAATATTATGTGTTATTGACGAAACAAATCTAACAAATCAAATATGGCATTATATTTGCGTTGATTTGACTGTTTTTTACCCGTATTTGATTTGCTAACCAGATGGTAGATTTGCTTTGATTTATTACGATTTGATTTGTGTGAAGCACTGGGTAGGGGTTGTCTACTGCTGTAGGCGATGTGTCTTTGAAGAAAGGCCAAGTGGCTTAAAACACATTCTATTCCATGAGGCTATGAAGACTCCAGTGACTGGCCGAAACACTCTCGCTCAAGAGTCCATGTTTCCTACCTTGACACAGCTTGAACTCCCCAAACGCCAATATGGATATCATTAAATGTTGTATCTAATTGGACCTTGACCCCAACCCGCTCAATGCCGATAACTCCTTTTGCAGATTACCCCTGACCCGAGGAGCACTTTAACTATCACACAAACGGTAAAATTAATATCAGGTGGTCGTTGGAACAGCCTGATCAAGAAAAGAACTTCTTGTAGGCGGCCTTCTCCTTGGCCATTCTAGCCGCGGCAGCCTTCTTGACAGCCGCCAGCTCGTTGGAAATGGCAGCATCTTCAGGCGCAAGCTTCTTGGCCTCCTCCAGGCTCGTCAAGGCACTGTCCTCGTCCTTCATGCGCACCTGGGCGTAACCCCTGCGGTAAAGAGCCTTGGCTCTGTCCTTGTCTGAGATGGTGACAACAGCAAGCGCGCTGTCGGCGCTGCGGACGCACTCATCCCAAGCGCCCAGCTTCATGTTCATGAGAGCCGCGTTGCTGTTGAGCGACACGCGCAGGGCGTCCAACTTGGCCTTCGTATCAGCCGGCTCATTGTCAAGCTCGGGATCCTCGTTGAGATAGCGCAGACCCTTCTGATACTTGCCGAGGGCCACGGGGAGGTCGCCAGCCTTGAACGCCTTGTTACCAAAGTCCTTGCAGTCGGTCGCAATCTTGAGGATCTTGGAGGCAGAGAGGGGCTGGCCGTCGGTGGCTTCGTCCTCGGGGAAGTCCTCGTATTCGTCGCCGTAAGCGTCGGCAGTCAGTGTGTCGGCGCTCACAGCTGCATCGCCGCTAAGCTCGCCGCACTCGGCAATGACTGCATCCTTGGTCGGCTTGTCGCTCTGAGTCTTCAGGTTCTCAATCTGTCTGACAACTGACTTGCCGCTCAGCACCTCGCCAAAGACGACGTGCTTGCCATCGAGGTGGGGGGTAGGGACGGTGGTAACGAAGAACTGAGAGCCGTTGGTGCCTGCAGAATATGGGCGTCAGTAAAAGCTCGGAGCCGCCAAGTAATGTCCGACGGTGAAATGACATGCAACGTACCGGGGCCAGCGTTGGCCATGGACAGGAGGAATGGGCGGTCGTGCTTCAACTGGAAGTTTTCGTCCTCGAACTTTGCGCCGTAGATGGACTCGCCACCGGTGCCGTTTCCAGCGGTAAAGTCACCGCCCTGGATCATGAACTGCTTGATGACACGGTGGAACGTGGAGCCCTTGTAGTGTAGCGGCTTGCCCAACTTGCCCACACCCTTCTCGCCGGTGCACAAGGCGCGGAAGTTCTCGGCCGTCTTGGGCACAATGTCATTGTAAAGCTCGAAAGTAATACGGCCGGCTTCTTTTCCGCCGATGGTGATGTCAAAAAAGACACGGCTGCGAGCCTTCTTGACGTCGTCGGTAGAAGACATGGTTGGTCTGAATCGAGGAATCGGGGTTGCACGAGAAAGTGGTGTGAGTCTGAACTACTGCACTGCGATTGAACGAGCTTCAATTAGCATATATAGCTCAAGCAACTACGACGGAAGCAAACTGTTTGTCCACGGCGAAAATAGTAGGCGGGGAGGGAGGGAGGGAGGCGGCAAGCAGTCTGGGTATCATGATGTCTACGGAGCGAGCGCAAATAGAAGCTTAACTCACCTGTCGCGACCAGCTGCTGGCTGTATTCTGACGTTGACCAAAATATTTGGTACGTAGGTACCTTAGGCGGAAAGTATGCAGGTAGCACAACTGCGCGGTACGAGCACGGCGTATGGGAGATAGGTTGGTTGAAATAAGGGAGTCGCTGCCGGTACTGATTTCCTCCCCCAGTCCAAACAGCTGGCTACAGGCGGGGTGAATTGGTTTCGTGAAGATTCGAGAATGGTGGGGCAGCGATGTGCTTAGCTCCCGTCCGGTTTCCTTCATCTTTCTTTCATCTGATATTCACAAAGTCCCTAAAGGTACCTATTTCAAGCTGCCAGGGCACACAAGTACGGGATGGGTACTTGGTAAGTACTCGCAGCGGGAGCGGCTAAAGAAGCTGCGGCTCCACCAGTATTCCCAAGATGCGACATGTAGAGGTGGTGTACCTAGAGGCCGTAGGGAAGGGCACCTCATTGCTCTAGAGGTGAACTCTACGTCTACTCTCTAGCATATCACCATTCCCGGCTCTACATTTGGCCATTACATAAGCCCTTTCCATTTCACGCCCTTCTAACTATGCAACCCCTCGGCCACCTAGATTTGATCTGTCGAGCTAGGCGCCTTGTCTGCTGCGGCCGCTTGGCCGTCTTCCATGGCCTTTGGCTGCGGCTGCTTTTGCTGTTTCGGATTAAGCTTTTGGTCCTCCTTCTTCTTCTGTTGTTGCTGCTGCTGCTGCTGCTGCGCTACCGGCGTGGCCGATACCTCGAGGGTGACCTGCTGTCATGTTAGTAGGGCTTTTGGCCTATCTCAGGCCTATGAGTGCTCTGTTGGAGTACTCACCGGTCCATCGTTGACCAAGGCGACCTGCATCATAGCCTGGAAAACACCGTTCTTGACCTTTTCTGGAGTGTAGCCTTCCTGGACCTTTTTGTAGAACATATCATACAAGGTCTTTGCTTCATCTGAGCCTAGGGCTCCATGAAAATCGGGCTTGCTGCCCTTCTTGGTAGAAGCAAGCAAGGTAAACTGAGAAACTACACGATATGGCTGCTTGTTAGCCTTGTAATGAGAGCTTCAGCCAACCCGGTAAGACGCTACCCACCACACAATACCTCGCCGCCGATGTCTTGGACACTTTTCTTCCACTGCGGTGCGCCCGGCCATTAGAAAGGGTTCACTCCAGTCCATGCGTGTTTTGCGAGCAAGAGTCGTACCCGTCCTCCTGATTCGTCATCCCACAGTTTCAACTTGAGTACTTTGGATGCCAGAGCCTCAGCCTCCTTTGCCGTGTCGCCGGGGGCAACAGCCGCCAAAACGAGAATGCCTTGGCCGATAGAGGACACCAATTGGTTGTCGACCGTCACAGAGGCTGAGAGCACGCGCTGGAGAATTGCTGCATGTGATAAGTTGGCTATCTGTACACGTAATGACAACCAGAGAGGTGGAAATTTGGCTATACGGACCCTTCATTTTGCGCTTTCTTGTTCCCAAAGTGCTATGTGTCCCTTGGTGTTGCGAGTTAGGTAGAGTTGTAACGTCGTTTGGCTGAGCGTGGATGAAGAGCAAGGTCGCGAGATAGACTAAATGACAGACACCTAGACACAGGCAGGGAAGGTGACTCAAGTGGAATAAGAAACTGAAACGGCCCCTAATTGCGGAGCCGGTTTGCTGCCCTGATAATCCCAAGTGGAAGGCATAGCCTTGAAAGGGCATCTGATATTAAGTAGATATGCTAGACTAGAGCCATGTTGGGTTTGACCCAAGTCTCGGGGAGAGTACCTCTACACCAGCAGTGCACGCATTTCGAGTGTAGATAGCAGGGTCTCGACACTTAGTCCGATGGGGCTTTTTTTCAACTCCAATCTCTGTCAAAATCTAGATAAGTTGAGGTGGTAAGGGTTCTCCAGCCCATGGATTGTTAGGCAGCTAAAAGGGAGCAGAGTGCACCCGATAGACGATTAAAGAGTTGAAAGAGACGAGCCAGGTTGACGTTAAAGAGGAGCATGAGGTGTAGAGTGGGTCTTGTTTCAATGCCTCCATCTCGGCAACAGCGCTCGCGTCCCATCTCCACAAAAAGAATGGCCTGAAGGACCGGTGCTGAGTGCTGCCTCATACTACAGCAACCTGCCTGCCGCTGTCTAGAGGTAGAGGTACACTTGAGCCCTGGAAAGTTCGTTAGCTCGGTACCTACATACAGGGTTTTTGACAGGGGAGGTGACAGGGTATGAAACCGCTGCAAATGCCCTGCAAATAGACTGTGAATGCCCTCTAACTTTACCTATTATAGAAGGTGGGGAGGTTTGATTCTGGGTGATTCTGGCGGTCGTGTGCCTGAATAAGAGGTTTGTGTGCGGCCGTCTGTCAACTCTTTCTCACCTTGAGATTAGGCGATTTCAGCCAATCAGATAGCGTAGATAGACCTGTCCTGCCTTGCAAACCCCCTTGTAAGAAAATATGGGGCAAGAACCAGGCTAACAAAAGTTCATGGGCTGATATGTAGGTAGAAGTACCCGCCTATTATTGCAATACTAGTGGTACCTTCCCCCTCTAGAATACAGGACAGGAAGGACAGCTTGAGACGGGACGGTCCCAAACAGCCCTGGAGTTCTGTGAGTACACCCGCACTACGGACAGGGCAGGCAGGTACCTACTACCTACAGTGGTCGTCGACCTGGGCAGGATCGCAATCATCTCTCTTCGCCGAATCCGCACAACCAGGGCAAACCTCCTCATTCTCTCCCAAACCACAAATCCGTCTCGGATCATTTATTGACGACGACGACGACGCCGACCACGCCAGGCAATCACCAAATTGGGGATCGCCATCGAGCACCACCGCCACCACATCGACATCAACATCCGTACTACTACCGTTACTCCTGAATCAGAGGTGATTCAATCCGTCCGTTGCCCGTTGCCTGTTGCCCGTTGCCCGTGACGCCCTGCCCTCCGGTTGGCCTTGCGACAGCTGGTAGCCTCGGCGCATTGCCCCAAACAGCATATCTCTACATAATGTCCATGCATTCACAACCCAGTCGCACACAAGACCCAAGTCCCATTCAAGTCAATCTCGCTTGGTCCCACCAGCTAACCAAGGAGGCTCCGAAATCAGCTCGCCTCGCGTCGTCTTTCCCTTCCGACGACGGCTCGAAGCCCCGAGAACGTAGTCGACCGCTACTGCTGCAGTAGCCCGGTACCTTCTGGTCGCGTGGGGCCTAAAACATCCCGAAACCACCACACCAGCACATTACACCATCGTCGCTCATCCCGCACCCAGAGCGCACTCCGACACCTCATCCTGCATTTGAGTTTACGAGAAACAGTCTGACACGATGGCGGCCCGAAAGCTTGCGCAAGAAGTCGACAAGTGCTTCAAGAAGGTCGCAGAAGGCGTGGCGGAGTTTGAGGCCATCTACGAGAAGATTGAGCAGTCCAACAACCCCGCCCAAAAGGACAAGCTTGAGGACAACCTGAAACGAGAAATCAAGAAGCTGCAAAGGCTTCGAGACCAGATCAAGACATGGGCAGCAAGCAACGACATCAAGGACAAGGCTCCTTTACTGGAGCATAGGCGCCTGATAGAGACGGTTCGTATCCCTGCTGGTTGCTGAGCATGGACTCTCCTCCGTGTAGCGCCATGAACATCCCAAAGCTCACCGGTATTTCTAGCAAATGGAAAAGTTCAAGGCCGTAGAAAAGGCCATGAAGACCAAGGCGTATTCCAAGGAGGGCCTGTCGGCTGCGGCCAAGCTAGACCCCAAAGAGCAAGCCAAGTTGGAAGCGGGCGAATTCCTCAGCCAAATGGTCGACGAGCTGGAGCAACAGATCGAGACCCTCGAGGCCGAGAGCGAATCAATACAGGCCACCATGAAGAGGGGCAAGGGACAAGGCGCCAAGGCCGACCGGATAAGCGAAATCGAGCGCATCATCGAACGACACAAATGGCACCAGGGGAAGCTGGAGCTGATTCGGCGATCTTTGGAGAACGGCGGCGTCGAGACCGAGCAAGTGAACGACCTGGAAGAAAGCATCAGATACTACGTTACCGATGGCATGAACGAGGATTTCATGGACGACGAGGGTATTTACGATGATCTGAATCTGGAGGAAGAAGAGGATGCCTACGGGATGAATGTCGACAATGACAAGGGATCCTCACAGGATGCCCAGTCGGTCCAGGACGAGCCCGAGCCCGAGCCCAAGCCGGCGAGCGTGCCGGCGGCGAAACAGCGTACCCCGGCCGAGACAGTCGCAGCATCATCGACACGACGCTCTTCTGCGCAGTTGAAGTCGCCACTACCGACGTTGGCGACAGTCCACAACAATACACTGCCAAGCATTAGCAATACACCGGCAAGCAATGTGCCTATGAAGCCGGCATCACTCCCCACAAGGCCGGCCGAGGGTCTAAAGTATGCCAGTGCAGCAGCTGCGGCAGCCGCGAGCGACAAGAGTGGTGTAGGAATCGCGCCTCTGCCCCCGCCGCCAACGGCCAACTCGTCGCTACCAGCATCGTACGTCAAGACCAGCGCAGCAAACTCTCCTAGCGTGGCAACGGCGCAGCCAGTTTCCCAGGAGAGGATAGCAAGTGCGGTACCCCCAGCTGCTGGCGGATCGGTTACGAATACCCCGGTAACGAGCAAGGCTGAACCGGCCAAGAATGTGTCTTCGCGCAACAAGGCACCGGCACCGGCACCGGCACCAGCTGCTGCAGCTACGACTTCCAAAGCAACAACCGAACCAGAAGCCGTGGAGACACAGCCGAAAGGTCGGAACAGTCCGCATCCATGCCAGACCTCGCGTACTAACGTGTGCACAGTTCCCCAAACGAACGGTGCAAGCAATGGTATTAAGCCCATCGAGGAAGCGGAAGAAGAGGAGTCAATTTACCATCTACCAGCGTCCTTGCAGGACCTGGTCGAGTCATACGAGGTTACCAAGAAGTGTCCAGCACCTGTGGATGCGCCTGCTACGCAGAGGATGCACGCGGCGGCGTTAGCGAACAAACCGAGTGCCCTTGACACTGAGCTGCCGCGGCCTTACTACCCCGATGTTAGATACCACACGCACAACCAGTTCCCGCAGGAACCCTTGGCCATCTTTGAGGATACTCGACTCTACCAGCGGATTGATCCGGACACCCTCTTCTATGTCTTCTACTACAAACAGGGAACGTATCAACAATACCTCGCGGCCAAGGCGCTGAAGGACCAAAGTTGGAGGTTTCACAAACAGTATCAGACATGGTTCCAGCGACACGAGGAGCCGAAATCGATTACGGAGGAATTCGAACAAGGAACCTATCGTTTCTTTGACTACGAGAGCACATGGTATGGTATAGCCCCCGAATGAAGCGCCCCAGACCCCATGGTTAACGCCCACATCCAGGATGAATCGCAGGAAGGCCGACTTCAAGTTCACCTACAAGTTCCTTGAGGACGAAGTATAAGGAGGTTTTGCTACGCGGCCCGGACAGAAGCTGGCGTGCTTATCGCTTAGGTTTGCTATTGTCAGTGCTGTAACCGTATTCTGAGAATCTGCACACAGCCTATGAGGTGCTTGCAATTTTCTCGAGCTTGGGGGTAGGAGGGTGATAGGTTACGGCGGGCTTTAGTGCAAGTCATTAGCTTGTAACCCATCTACGGTGAAGCCCATCGACTTCTCCTTAGTATTGAAGATGGAGCGTTCTTAGCTTTTGCTGATCACAGTACAGCGGTACAAGCTTTCATCTACCACGTCAGCGTAACCTTACCTTTCTCGATAACTTCAGGCTTGTTTTGCTTCTTTGTGTGAATCGAGGTTTATCGGCCCGCTGTCTACCGGTCGTTTGACAGGCTCTCAACTCGGGATTTACAGAAGACTAGAAGACCTTCCGAAACAATTCTGTCCGTACAGAGTTAAGAGCTAACACATTGCTTCAGCTGCCAGGCTGCGAAGGTGTATAAGCGTCGGAGTGGGAAGGCGGCCCTAGGGCGTAGAAGTAGAGCGAGTTTACTGTAGAGGTGTTCCTTTGCCATCAAATCCTCCCAAGAATGATCATTCATCCGCTCCGTGAGCAATACTAATGAGGCAGAGATTCAGGTTGATCTACGAGGGACTAGCTGGTCATCAGTAAAGACGAGCCTCAATAAGAAAAGATGCACCCGTTTTATGCCTGGAAAGCAACGCCAACCCAGTGATTATCTCGATGCTCGATTGCACCACCTTCAACAACGAAATGCAAGCTTTCTATACAGGCGGGTGGTCTTCATAGGCTGTAGGGCAGTGGGGTAGCGTCATCACTTTACCTACCTATGTCAAGCTGCACCATTCCTGCATTTGGCCTTCCTTCACCGAAAATGAAACGGGTGGCTGCCTGAATCTACAGCCTTATTAATGTTGACATTGAACCCAAAACTGACACTCGCTGATTTTCAAATTTCCTGCCTCGATGTCGGCTCTGGCTGACAGAAGGCAATGTGCAGCTGTCGAAGATGGAATGCCGCGCGGGGGCGGATTGCCATGTGGAGGCTGGGCCGCTGCCGGACGGAAGGTACTGTACCTTCCTTGTAGATTCGGAGGGTACATACCTGCCTGACATGCGGAGATGAAATATATATCCTCTTGTTATGTATCATACTTCTGTGAATATGTGGGGGTAACCGGTCACAGCTCTAGTGGTAGGCACGTTTGCTACGCCACATAGCTGCGCATAATAACTGCCTCGCGGGTGGTGGTTGGCATTTCTGCCGTCGCTCTGCTTTCCGAATATGGTGGGAGAGCATGGACCAGGTCTTGCTAAAGGACCTTTCAAGTATCTGGTCACAGATGGGAGTTGCCGTTGAGTGTAGGATATTGTGAGGTAAGCAGGCAAGGTAATTAGTCCTTGACATCGTACTGGGCATATGTTACGGTATATGCAACGAGACAGGTTAAGGCTTCTTGGCTAAGCCTCTTTTGATATGTTTCTTCTGACCGCCTTTCGCTTTGGCAGGAATGCCGGCACATCTCCTTGGCTTAATGCCTTCACACTCCGATGACCATTCGGAGAGCCTTGTCAACAATCTCGTCAACCACTTAGCGACAAAGTCTGCTAAACATCCCACATGGTGAAGCAAAAGTGTCCATAGGATGAAACGGTCTGTGGCTTGAAGCATGTTCGGTGTGGACACTCTCAGTTATCTTTCACGTCGGCTATGGTTGGTCTGACAAGGGTAGGTAGCATTTCGACTCTGTTTCTTCGAAACCCTCCTTTGGACAGCAGAGGTCGTTGTCTGACAAAGATTGATTCCTATCCAGACTATGGCACTTTGGCCTGCAACCGAGCTTGGATACAACACGACGCCTCAGGGCTCCGTAGGGCCAATTTTCCAGGACTGAAACTGGCAGTGCAGTGCGTTCCCAAGTCAGCATCCGCTCGCCTCACCTATTTGAACGGTGAATGCGTAGTGACTGATAGTCCCGCTTCACTTCAGAAAGGGCCGTGTAAAAGCCATGGCTGTAATCTGGATATTGGTGCAGAGGTATTCAGCTCATCCTCTATCCATAAAGTCCCCGGACAAGCTTCACGTAGCTTTGCATGCCGTGACCTTTTTATTTCCTCTCCCTTCATCACCTGCCAAGTGAAGTTGCTTCGCTTGCTTGTTCACCTAACTCGAATTAACTATCAAGATATATCAGCATTGGCGTGTACCGGTTTACCTACAAAACTCAGACCGCAACAGTAACTTCTGCTGAATTGCGTTTGAGTTGAGCCCTGATCCACGAGGGATTCTCAGAGATGGATTGCACTGATCTCCAATATTCGCCGGGCCCCGAAGCCTCTGGAGAGTTATGTCAGTATGATCTCAACTCGGTCAGCATGAGAAGGTCCGATAGCAGTGACTCAACCGCTACATACTCATCGGACACTATCTCACCACCCAGCCCGTTGCAGGTCTTCAACATGACGATCTCCGACATATTCGAGATGGCAAACTACGCTACAATGGCTGCCAAGTTTGCTTTAGACAATCAGTATCGGGGAGAGATGTTCATGCCTTCTGTGGTTACTTCAGAATCGGTCTGCGAGGCGATACAGCGAGCCAGAAGTCGCCAAAAAGAGTACCCCGAAAGAGTAGGAGTGCAGGATGTCCTCACCAAGCAGCTTCACCATGTGTTCAGCCGACATAGCGTCCATTTTCCTCCCGTCAGCGTGATACTTCAAGAGGCGGCCCATCAGCTCCTCCTCCACCTAAAAGGCTTCGATGTCCTTGAGCGGTGCCGCCTCACCATTGCTGTGGTACTTCAGAGTGTCCAAGCTAAGCTGGAACAAGCATCGAGTCGGTAAGTGCAGCACCCTGATCCGATGATCCGGCGTTGTGCAGCCACCGTGGTCAAGATAAAAGCATGGCAACGAACTGACTGACCTTGGCCGTCTGAAACAGAAGACCAGTCCCAGAGAGGAGAAGAAACACATGCTTCCATCCCGGTTGTGACAGAGCGTTCAGCCGGGCCGCCGACCTGAAGAGACACCGGCAAACCCATCTTTCAGACGACATGAAGCAGGAATATCGGTGCGACTACAAGAAGTGCCTGCGGCACCAAGAGGCCTTTGTGCGAGATGATCACTTCCGCGACCACCTCCGAAACTTCCACAAGGAGGACCTGACACGGCGCGGCAAGCAGGACGACCAGGACTGGTGGCTGACACGGGCCAAGAGCGCAGTGACGAGCGGGTGGTGGCGCTGCAACAAGTGTTTGTTGACGAGAGTGAGGATCAAGCAGCACGGGTGGGTGTGCCCTACGTGCTCAACACATTGTGAGACACAGAGGAGGCAGTTTCGGCAGTCGATGATGAGTGTAAATGACCCGCGATTCGACAAGTGTACTTGACGAGGTTGGATGTATCATGCCTTCCTGTTTGCTTTCATGTTTCGGCACGGAGCCGGGAACTTGTATCGGAGGATCAGCATTGCGGTCCACGGAACTGACTCTCTCCTTTTGGGTATTGTAGCCTCCGGTATTGTCTTCTCATTATCCTGTTCGATGGTCATAATGGGGGACTGGGACGAGGACGGGGGACGACGGTATGGCACGGGGTTCCAACTTGGTGTCTTCAAGTCGAGGCTGCACCAAGCTCACCGATATGCCCTATCTCCCTATGCAGTGTCTCAGTCCTCAAGGTACCTCGCCACACCAGTGACACCACACTCTCTTACTTCCGGCAAGCAATGCGGGGATTTGCGGACTTGTAGACATGGCGTTGGTGATAATAGTTTTTCAGGTTGTTTACTCCCATGTGGGCGTGGGTACCTTGGACACCCTATGGTATGCTGTCAGGCAGCTGGCGCAAGGCTTTTCGGAAGCGTGGCGCACCTTGATGGCGCTACTTGTACATGCTGTGAGCAGTCTATGCACTACTTATGTTATGAAGTACGCTTTGGCTTCCGTTTCATGTTTAAAAGGCTGAGAACGAGGCAGATGGCGAGGCATTAAATACAGCTATCTGGAAAGAAACTTTGACTTGTCTTGGTGGTATCATCGTCCGTCAAGTTAACGGTTGTAGCTTTGATTACACATCGACTATAATTAAAATGCTTGGCAATGCGCTATGTCTCGAGCGGGTACCCTGTACGCAGTCTGGAGTAGCTTATCTCCGAAACTGGCGAAGGAGTCCCGAGTTGTCCGAAGCTCTCTCCGGCAGCCCGGCCGAAGTACAATTTATAGCATGATTCCAGGCAGTAGCGTGCGGTAGATGAAGTCTGGGCATGTTTTATTAGGGTCAAGCCTCGAGGACGACGCCAAT
The DNA here is from genome assembly GCA_030685235.1 of Copromyces sp. CBS 386.78. Classification (NCBI taxonomy): domain Eukaryota; kingdom Fungi; phylum Ascomycota; class Sordariomycetes; order Sordariales; family Sordariaceae; genus Copromyces; species Copromyces sp. CBS 386.78. The sequence continues at coordinate 126,422 of MU839159.1, read as the reverse complement.
GTTTATATGTATAAGCAGCTCGAGTTTAACATGCCAGGCCCCGTGCATTGAGATCCGGACATCCAACTTTCTCTAATACCCTTTTATTCAACAGGAATCTGAAAAGCCACAAGAAGGGTCTCCTGTCAACCGCAAGGCTCTACGCCACCGATCGTTGCCTACCTCTACTGACCAAGTGGCAGCTGGCGATTGTCGGAATACAGGACCCCGAGGTATGCTGTTTCGAGACTGACTCGAGTCCGCAGCTAGCCGTGGTTTTAGTGCCGGTACGGTGAGCGTGTGGGTGTAGCCTGCTGGCCTTGCGTGGTTTTTATCAGATCCATCATTCCGTTGAGCCAACAAGACCCCACACTGACGAGCGCTCCCCGTGTTAGTGCGTGTTCGTGTGTCCCGGAAATGGGCTTTCTGAAATGTCTTGGCAGTTGGGAGGTACAAAGTGGTCTGGGCGCAGTCATGAAGCATTCAGAAAAGCACTTCATCACCTCGAAGATGCTGAAATCGATTTTCTGAAATTTGGCCCGCCAAGACTTGTTTAGACCAACCACAAAGCACGCATCCAGGGAAGTGGAGTAAATCAATTGCCAAGCAATTTCAGAAGAAAAAACCGGCCTGGAAATCGCCAAAAATTGTTAGAAGGTACAGCCGAAAAGTGACTTTAGTAAAAAATTAACCCAAATTAGTTTGAAGTACCGCACACGGACCACATCCTCCAAATCCATTTCAGAAAGCCATTTCCGAGACACACGAACACGCACTTACGCCATTTGCTAGCAGTCCTAGCACATTTTGGAACCTGAGCCGTGAGACCAAAGGCCTGTTGTTGGTGATGCATGAGGACATAAGGCTAGAATTACAGGAGCAAGGCATACCCCAAGGCTGGAGCCTGTTGACTCCTACAAGTTTTTGGTACTGCAGTGAGGTTTGGCCCTCGTCGATTGTTGTCGTCGTCCTTGGTTCCAGATGATCCGGAATCCGGAAGCCATACCCCTGTCACCATATGTCCGACCATGGCAGCGGTTTCGGCATGGGTTCAACAAAAGGTCTCCGTTCCTTGCTAGCTGAGTGGCTAGTAGGCCAATGACAAGCCGTCCACGGAAGCCCTGGGCACCGGGTAATCCGCCGCCGGGTCCGCTCTGCTACCAAGGTTCCTACACTCTTCCCGGCCGAAGGCGGTGCGATCGGCCGACCAAGATTGCGATAGGATTAAAAGGCGAATGGAAATGGTGCCGGGGGTGTCGTGGTCGTGGGCGTTGTTGGTGTTGGCAAATAGCACCGGCCTTGAGCAAAGCCGCGAATTGCGATGGCAACCACAACACGCTGCACGCCAAACAGAAAGTGAGAATGGTGACGGCACTGCTGTTTCACGGTCCAAGGGGATCAATCATTGCGATGATTCGTCCCTGGACAACACCTTGCAGTAGCCATCTGCAACCATTTGAACCATACCATTTCGGGTGCACAAATGTGGGGGTTACAACGGCACACTGCTGCATAGCCTGCATGCGAACCGGTCCCCTGCCTGCCACCTCAAACATTGTGGTGGACTTGCCCTTGTGAGCGTGCGCCCGCTGTCCTCATTGGGTGGAAGTTTTTGGACGACACAACCAGTGAGGGGCAGCCCCAACCCCTCCCCCTCCTGCCCCTCCTGCCCCTCCATCAGAGGCCCGATTTCCCCGCTTATCAACGTCGAGCCAAAAAGAGTTTTCTGAGGCGTGTCGTCTTGGTTTACGGATCCGTAATAACGGCGAATTGCTCATATATTATACACGCGCCAGACGTCTGTAATTCGGTATTCTGCGCCACGGCCGCTTGCATATGATACCGGTTCGCGGCCGTACCAACACAGCAGAAAGAGTCAATATCGGAGGTGGGCAGTATAGGGCGATTTGGAAAGTCCGATGGCCGGAGATGGCACAAACTGCTAAGTCTAGACAGAATATCAAAAAGACTTTTTTTTTCGCTCCATCTCTCAAGTGAAGACATCAAAGCCCAGTCCGCCAATTATCAGTCGGTCATAAGAGTCAGTCAGTCACAGCGCCAGCCGGTTCATCCACTGCTCCCCGCTACACGCGACCAAAAAGTCTCAGAAAGGCAGGCAGGTACCCACGAGCAACGCTACGTACAACTGCGTACCTACCTACGTACGGTCGACGTCGTCAAGTCAGCGTGGTCCGCTGCGTCCCGTTGCTGAATGGCACGCACTCTTCCTGTCAGATCGACTGCGCAGAGTACACCACACTACACTACACTACATTTTACCTCTACGGCCCGCCATGAAGCAAGCTGACCGTGTCTTCGAGCATCTTAGTCGACCTACCTAGTTGTGCCGTCGCCAGGAACCCGCCAGCAAGGCTTTGATTTATACACTTTCAAACAAGTGATACTCAGTACAGAGGTACTTACCTAGTCATCATTCAAGATTCTTGTTAGTACCATGTCTTGAAAAGCCAATTCCCCTACACATTCCATGCCATGCCATAGCATGACACACTACAGTATCTAGCACAGGTCACCGTCCCCTGGCCCTGCTGCATGCCAAACTCTAGCGCGCCTTTGGGCCGCAGCTGAGGCTCCCCGGCGACGACGGCCGGCCAGTTCAAGAAAGGTACTCGTCCATTTGTCTTGTTGAGCTGTCCGCCTGGTCGGCCTGAGAGCGGAGATGACCCGGAACCCGCAATGCCCTTCGCAACTACGAGCTTGCCCCGTGGCCCACTCTGGAGTACTGGAGTCCCTCTGTTCAGCCTTTCCAAAGTTCCCGGTTCGAGTCCGTCCCGTCTCGTTGCTTGTGCGCTGTATCGGTCATCCATCCCATCGGCTAACTTGCTCGGCTTTCCAATAGAGACCCCAAGCTCGCTGCCACCACTCCTCTGCCCTCTGACCTGGACCGGCCGGACTTCGTTTCCCCCGCCCCCCCCCCTTCTTCCGTCCATTCCGCCTCCTGCTGACTCTCCTGGCTTCTGAGTTCCCTGCGGCCCGTCCCGGTGCGAATAATTCCGGGTCTTCCTGAGCTTTTCCCTCTCTTCAAACCCCCCTTTACTAACCCCCCTTCCCCCCTCCTTTTTCCCACCATGTCTCCCGTCACCGCAAACCTTATCCGCTCTTCCCTCCGTCAGGCTTCTGTCTACTCCCGTCTCAACATCACCACTGCTCCTGCCTTCACTCGCTCTGCTGCCCCTTCCCTCTTCGTTTCCAACAACAGATACCGCACAATGGCTTCCGAGGCTTTCCAGAAGATCAAGGTCAAGAACCCCGTCGTCGAGCTCGATGGCGATGAGATGACCCGCATCATCTGGCAGGACATCAAGGAGAAGTTCATCTACCCCTTCCTCGATATCGACCTCAAGTACTATGACTTGGGTCTCGAGTACCGTGATGAGACCAACGACCAGGTCACCATTGATGCCGCTGAGGCCATCAAGAAGTACGCCGTCGGTGTCAAGTGCGCTACCATCACTCCCGATGAGGCCCGTGTAGAGGAGTTCAAGCTCAAGCAGAGTAAGTTTTATTTGTCTGCACCCGCCGTATAAATCTCCCATGCAGCAAGCGGGCGCTGCATGGCGGGCGCACGTCAACGCATGTTCTAACATGGTTTGCGCGCGTTAGTGTGGCTCTCTCCCAACGGCACCATCCGTAACGCTCTTGGCGGCACCGTTTTCCGTGAGCCCATCGTCATTCCCCGCGTCCCCCGCCTCGTGCCCGGCTGGAAGAAGCCCATCATCATTGGCCGCCACGCCTTCGGTGACCAGTACCGCGCCAAGGACCTCGTCGCTCCCGGCCCCGGTAAGCTGCAGATGGTCTACACCCCCGAGGGTGGTGAGCCCCAGGTCATCGACGTCTACGACTACAAGAACGGCGGCGGTGTTGCCCAGACCCAGTACAACACTGATGAGTCCATTGAGGGCTTCGCCCACGCTTCTTTCAAGCTTGCCATTGACAAGGGCCTTCCCCTCTACATGAGCACCAAGAACACCATTCTCAAGAAGTACGATGGCCGCTTCAAGGATATCTTCCAGCAGATCTACGATACCCAGTACAAGAAGGCTTTCGAGGCCAAGGGTATCTGGTACGAGCACCGTCTCATCGACGACATGGTCGCCCAGATGATCAAGAGCTCCGGTGGCTACATCATGGCCCTCAAGAGTAAGTCAAACTAATTCCCGTGATATCCGGTCGAAAAAGCAAAGGCTAACAGAAAACCCCCTTTTCGCAGACTACGATGGTGATGTCCAGTCCGATATCGTTGCCCAGGGCTTCGGCTCTCTCGGTCTTATGACCTCGGTCCTCATCACCCCCGATGGCAAGACCTTCGAGTCTGAGGCTGCCCACGGTACCGTCACTCGCCACTACCGCGAGCACCAGAAGGGCAACCAGACCTCCACCAACCCCATTGCCTCCATCTTCGCCTGGACCCGTGGTCTTATCCAGCGTGGCAAGCTCGACAACACTCCCGAGCTCATTGCCTTCGCCGAGGCTCTCGAGCAGGCCTGCATTGACACCGTCGATATCGATGGCATCATGACCAAGGATCTTGCCCTTGCCTGCGGCAAGACCGGCCGTGACGACTGGGTCACCACCTCCGAGTACATGGCTGCTGTCGAGCGCCGCCTCAAGAGCACCCTCAAGGAGAAGCTCTAAATTACCTTCCCCCTGACGCATTTTTATACCCCCCAAAAAAGGAACGGAAAAGTTAGTCGGATGTGAGATGACGGTTGGATCAACTGCCCTGGAGGGCCGGGTAAACGGTTTGGTTCCGCTGCACCCACAGGCGAAGGAAGACGCGCGGAACATGGGATTGAAAAGTTGAGACGAAAACAGCATCGTCCTGGATATCCATGTTTTGGTTCACGTATCAAAGTGCATTCTTGCATTTGCGTCTCCTGTCATGCGTCTTTTTATCCCTTCAAAGAGATCAAGACAAGGAGCCATGGGCATAAACTGCTGGCCTTGTCGCTCCTGTACCACCAATTCGGAGCTTTTTTTTTTTGGAAATCGGCGGGCAACTTGTACATAGGCTTACAGCATCTTCATGAACAAATTTAACGAAGTAAAATCCCCCCCAAACCAATTGACCGTTCTGGTTACTTTTTGTTTTCCTGCGTGTTTGTGTGCTTCCACGTTCTGGTGTCTCATTTCAGGCTTTCTTCGAATCAGTAGATTTACTTGTTCTCGTTTCTTACAGGCCGCCGTTTCTATCACTAACTAGCCTTAGCAACATATCATCGCACTGCTGTACTATATTGGCCAATGATAAAGCAAGCCCACCCACCCCCCATACAGTAATTACCCCTGATAATTGGCCAGAGGTTCGTATGCATTTAGAGGCACATATGCACGAGCAGGCACATGCCAAGACCTCCAGGCCGCATTGACGTAGAAAATTTGGGGGGTTTTAGTGGGTTACTATAGGGGTTGAGCGTTGAAAGGAGCCTGGCAAAATGTGCTAGAAAGTGCATATTACACCAAAATGGCCGGCCGATGGGTATGCATTTATGCATTTATGCACTTTCCTATACTAAATATTTGCGGCCGCCAAATCCTAAGCATTTAGAGGGCTTTATGCACTTTCAGGTACATGCACGAGCAGGGGTAATTACTGTACTCCTGTCACTTTGCGCCGGCACACATCGTAGACCGAAACAAATGTGTATCCTTGATCCCTGGTGGACGGTGATAATGCTGAATGGGGGATCAACGGGTACCTGTTCGGGGACTGGAGACGTGAATTTGTTCTCGTACCCGGATCTATTCGCCATTTCTTCATCTTAGAATATGCACATGCATTCCTGATTCTTCCTGGTGAGCCAACGCCAAAGAGCATGTAGTGAACTTGGTAACCACAAAGAGCCGGCCGCCCGTGAAACAAATGGACGAAAACCCCGCTGAAGGACGATAAAAACCACTGCTATCACTCACAACACCCACCCTCATCCACGACTTGCCAGCACGTCGTGCGGGTTCAGTTACTAGTCATCAGCCTTCGAGGCTTCACCACTGCCGGCGGCGCTCTTCCGCGGCCTTTTAGTGCCTGGTTTGGGCGTAGCCTCCCCGTCGCCGCCTTCGCTCTTACGCTTCTTCTTGGTCGGTCGACTCGAGCCCCCCTTAGGCCTGTAGCCAGGATCATCATCCACGACCCGCTTCCGCTTGCCTTTTGCTGTACTGGGTGTCACCGACGCCTCAAAGTTGTTATCTTCGTCCGGGTACTCGGGCACCTCAACGGCGACAGCGGCGGACTTGTGCCCGCCCCTCTTTCCGCGAGCCGAGTTCGAGTCGCCCCGACCACCACGGCTCCCGGGACCACCGCCACGCTCGCCTTTAGCCCGTCCGCCGCGGCTCGAAGTGGTGCCGCGAGTCGACTCGCCGTGGTCGTTGTCATCTCCGTGCGCCTCGGTGTCTTGTAGGAATGTCTTGGGCGCGTGTTTCCGCAGCCAGTTGTAGACAGATGTCGGGTTGCGTAGTTGGAAGTCCCGGGAAGCGAGAAGCCCACTCTCCCTCGCGTTAACGGCGACGCTGTTCGGCTGGGCAATCGGTGCGAGGCTGGGCAAGGCCGGAGGAGGCTGCACACCGGTCTCGTTGGCCTCTTTCCTCGCCAGCCGTTGGTCAATCTCCCAGATGTAGTTGTCCATATCGTCCGCTGTGAGAAAGGTGGGTGGGTGCGGTTGTCCCTGGAAGGGATCGGCTGGCGAGTCGCGGCCGGCTTCGAGGTCCCGGAGAAGCTCTGGGAAGCACTCGGCTGCTTGGGAAAATCGCATGTGCGGCACGTCGTGGAGGAGTTCCTTGTAGGATTTCGAGGGCCGGATGCCGCCTGGAGGCGTGGATGGCCTGTCACTGTCCAGGTATAGACCTTCTTTCTCGGAAGGCGGGTCGACGCTCAAATCGAAGCGCTTCTCTGGTGGAATCTGGTTGGAATTGTTCACGTCGAGAAGGAGATCGAGGAGGCGGCTAGAAATTGAGCATGAATTGTTAGCATAGGATGCCGACGGTATTGATGGAGAAATTGATTATCCTACTCCTTCTGAATGGCTAGTCGCCGGGCGGTTGCTAGGGCCTTTTGCTCGGCTTTGTAAAGCTCCTCGCCTTCGTGCATCTTCTGATCAAAGGTTATGCGCATCTTGCGATACTTCTTCTTCCACGACCGATAGGTCGGCTTGTCGTCGGCCATCCTTGTGCCCATAGAATCATCGTCTGCTCCTCTGTGGCTCAACTCGGTGCGGCCGCGCGGGTCGACCTCCATATTGGAGAAAAGAGGGATGGCGGATCGTGATGATGACTGCTTGGAGTTGCGGCTTGTAATCGTCTAACGATGCGCGTCGTGAGATTGGGAAGGATGGTGCATGGGAGGGTCGGGTCTATGGATGAGGCGTGGAGCGGTGTCGAGGTGATGGTTTGGTCAATCAATGACAAAATGAAAAATGTTATTTGGATCTTGGGAAAATGGCCAGGTCCAGCGCAGGTTGCGGCTCGTTTGTTGGATCGCGTGTCGAGCCATGCTAGTGTTGCCTGCACCGCTTGGTACAGCACTTCAAGGATGCTGTTAGTGTAGAGGTACCTTCACTGTATGTTCAGCCTTCCGTCCCGCGCAACAAAAAGCATGAAACCCCCTGGCGTCCTCTTGCCGTCTTCAGCTGTCTGCCAGGATGTGGATCAGTGCGTTATAGCCTTCCCTTTAGAACATTGTCACTGAGGATGAGCACGCGTTAGATGGAGGCAGATGTGTCCGCTGATACACTGCGGTTTGGACGCTTAGCACTAACAGAATACTTGTATAGTCACAAAGGAGAGACGGTTGGCTGCACTCTCTGCTTGCCTGTCAGGCCAGCTGGGCTGCATTAAAAAATGTCCCTTGGGCCTGGCCGGGGCTATCCTATCTATCCTATCCTCCATCTAATCGATAACGCCCTAGTGTAGTAAAAGTATCAAATGGAGCTGTGTACAAGTCAGGCTGTTGTTTGTTGTCAGTGGGGGGGGGGGGATGACTTCTTCCATCCATCCATCCCAGACTTTACCTCCAACCTCTTGACACCGAAATTCTCTCCCAAAGGGTTGTATGCTCACTAGTCCACTAGCATTTCTCAGAACAATGGCCGCAAACGCAGCGAAGCGCATCAAGACCGATTGCGGTGCCCTCACCATCGGCACCCACAACGGCCACTTCCACGCCGACGAGGCTCTGGCCGTCTACATGCTTCGCCAGCATGTCCCCAAGTACACCGGCGCCCGCCTGGTTCGCACTCGCGACCCTGCGCTTCTTGAGACCTGCGACATCGTCGTCGATGTTGGTGGCGAGTACGAGCCTTCCCGCGACCGCTACGACCACCACCAGCGCACCTTCACCACCACCTTCCCCGACCACCAGACCAAGCTCAGCAGCGCCGGTCTCGTCTACATGCACTTCGGCAAGGGCATCATCTCGCGCAGCCTTCCCGACACCCCTGTGGAGGACAGCGAAAAGGTTGGCTTGATCTGGAACAAGTTGTACGACAGCTTCGTCGAGGCCCTCGACGCCCACGACAACGGCATCAGCGTCTACGATTCCGATGCTCTCAAGGCTGCCGGCATCGAGAAGCGCTTCTCTAACGGTGGCTTCACCCTCGGTGCCATGGTCGGCCGCTTCAACGGCAACTGGAACGATCCTGTGCCCTCGGACCCTGTGGCCGCCCAGGCGGAGGAAGACGGCAGGTTCGAGCAGGCCAGCCAGCGTGTCGGCGAGGAGTTCGACCGCGCTCTCATCTACTACACCAAGGCCTGGCTCCCAGCCAGAGACGTCGTCGAGACGGCCTACAAGGCGCGCAAGGAGTATGATGCGGAGGGCAGAATCCTGGTTCTGAAGGGTCAGTCGGCCCCGTGGAAGGATCATCTTTACACCCTAGAGGAGGAGCAGGGCGAGGGCGTCCAGAGGGTTATCTATGTCCTGTACGCCGAGAAGCCCGCACCCGACGCCAAGTGGAGAGTGCAGTGCGTCCCTGAGACTGGCGACTCCTTCCAGAGCCGCAAGCCCCTGCCCGAGGCTTGGAGAGGCTTCCGCGACGAGAAGCTCGATGACATCACGGGGATCCAGGGTGGCGTATTCGTTCACGCGGCCGGTTTCATTGGAGGCAACAAGACCTTCGATGGTGCGTTGGCTATGGCGAAGAAGGCTCTGGAGGAGGAGGCCAGCGCTGCTGAGAAGATTGCCAAGCTCGTCGGCGTTTGTTAGAAAAGCATTTGACATTCCTCCCGCCAGTTATGGGAGGAGATTGTTGCATCACCATCATCAAGTTCATCACCCATCAGTCCATACCGTGAGAGCATATTCGTTCGTGTTCACTTTGTTGACCGGCTGCACGACCTCCACCAATGCTTCAGTAGAGGCTCTCCGTGTAGATAAAAGCTCTGCCGTCTGGGCACCGAGATACATCCCATCTGTGTCCTTGTGAACATTGACACTGAAATGAACTTCAAAGATGCGCTGTCCTGCGGAAGGATAAACTCAACTAAACCACTTGAAATAAACATCACAAAAACCTAACCCTTTCATATCTCATTTCAACAAAAGGACCTTATATCGAATAACATCAGACCCAACGCCACAAACCCCCAAACGTAATCTTATCATACCCATGCTGTGCGTAACTGCTTAAATGCCGTGTGCTGGTGATTGTTCTTGAATACACGGTAGAACGAGAGGTTCGACAAATTATTTCGAGGAGGCGGAACCTCCGTCGAACGCCATGCGCTTATTTTTCTGGATGTTTATTGTCGGATAGGGATGGGCTCCGTCTGGTCAGCAGATGCGGCTGAGGTGGTATCGGCAGCGGCTTGCTCTCGCTGCTGCTGCTGTTGTCCGGCCCCCACATTGTGTTCGCTGCTGCCGAGAGCTTCAAGTTCCTCGGCGCTGAGCCCGCGGTTGAGGTAGCTGCTCTCCTTGACAGGACTGCCGGCTTGAGGTCCCATGTTGCTGTGCTGATGAACAAGGTGATGGGCTTGCGCCAGGCCGCTGGCACCGTTGATGCCGCCGCCGGGGCTCGTCAAATGGGGAATGTTCTCGGGGACAGGGTGCTGGCTGCCTACTGAGCCTGTGTCGACACTGTCGCCCTTGCCAGCCTTGCTCATGGCATAGTCGCCGCTGTCAAAATACTTGCGCTCCTTGAGATGCTTGGCGAATTGGTCGCTGCGGCTGGGCAGCTTGCCGTACAGACGGAACAGGCGTTGTTCCTCGGGGGAGAGCGACTGTAAGATTGGGAGAATCGTCAGCGGGGGTACCCGTGACGCAAGTTTTGCAAGTTGTTGCGTTGTGCTGGGAGCCCGCAGTGGTTCATGGGTGTCGTTCATGGTGTTGGAGTTGGGTGGTGTCTTCCGAGCCCAACCGCGCCCGGCTGAAGTGGTCTGATGGTGTTGTTGCTGCACTGACGGATCATGTCAACTTACCTGAATGTCAACCTTCTTTGCCTGGTGGGGATTCATGGCTGCAGTTTGAAGTCGGGTGCTCTGCTATGCGCTCAACCGCTGGCTCTTCTCGAGGCCGTAATAATTCACAATGGATCGATCGCCAGGTGTTATAGACCCTTTCACCTAGTCTCGCTGGATTCTGCTGGCTGTCGGTCGCAAGCCTGCCGTTCGCTTATGATGGTCGCGGAACGTCGAGGACGGGGCGGCCAAGATGATGCAAGACGTCGATGGAAGCCTGTGGATGCACGACAAAGGTACGGTATTGGGGTGCTTGCCAAGGTGCCCGCGCTGTCATCTGGTGTTCTCACTTGCACTTATTAGAAGAATAGGTGAGGAGGGGCGACGCAGACGGGACGGGAAGATGGGGTCAAGAGGCGGGACCATCAACTCTTGTGGGACACTTGGAGCGACCTACGTACTGAGTGCGGCAGTCGACGAGGTGCAGCATTGCCTGCCGGGACTGCAGTAGACCTAAGGTAGGTACCTTTGTGAGGCGGTGACGGTGCCTGTCTCGCCTGTCTGCTTCTTTATCAGTGACCAAGGGCCGAGGTACCTTTTACCTCTAGGTAGGTAGGTAGTCCCTCTTAACCACGTAGACTCAACCAAGAGTTCGTGTACAACTGTCAGTTCGAGACCAGATGGTCCATGCGCTGCTCTATCTAATGTAATAGGGTGCTGTTGGAGATTCAAGTGACTTTGTCTTTCTTTTTAAGTCGGAACCGTCGCTCTTCGCTCGTCTTGTCTACTAGCAGCATAAACGATGGCCATCAGGTATTCATGAGACCCATGATGGGCAACCGCATCGTTTCACACATCCTTGCTCCTCAGAATTCCAATCTCTAATAGAGCGTTCGCCGTCTCGCTTGTATACACTAGGATAAAGACCAACCCGATCTTCATGGAACATATTTGTTACTGCCGCGGCCTCCACATTGCTTGCTGAGAAGAGGGGGAACAGAGAATGTCAGACACCAGTCGTGCCATTCAGCCGAGCTAGGATGGCGGGCCTGATCAACAGTGGCATACGTAATGCCATGAGGGCACCTGCAGTGGTCTGTAGTTTCTACCAGTCACCAGATCCGTCAAATGTTTTCCAAGGCAGGTGCTATGCTGTCTCAGCTTGATGTCTGCGACGGACATTGTTGATCTGATGTGATGGGACAGTTTGGGGGAGCCAACCAAAGGGTTGCTTTATTGAAGCATGTACCAACAAATAGCCTTCCCAATATACTACACGCCTTACTTGTCCGATTCCCTTCCTCGTGTCTCGACCCTACTTGAGAGGCCCGAGTATAACAAGCCAACCTCGCAATTCTTAACCATCCTGTTCGTAATCGAGCGTATCTTCACAATACTCATCTAGAACAGGGCCCTCTCTTTCCTTTAGTCTCATGTCTGTCCCTCAGGAAGGCAATGCCAACAATGCAAATGTTCCGCCCACGACAGGCCTGGCCACAAACGTCGGTCCGTTCTGCGGATATCCACCCGTCTCTGCATCATACAGATCTGTCATGGCTCGATTCGTTGTCGTATCACTGACCCAAGTTGCGAGCTTATTGATTAGCAGTGCCTTGGTGTCTGGACCGGCAACTGCCGCTGCAAACATCATCCAGTCTGACTTGGTCCAGGTATGGCGTGTATCAAGCGGGACGGCGTATTTCAGCGCAATGCTTTGGTAGAAGTTGGACTGCATGTCAAAAATTGACTGGTCGACAAAGTTGAGGTCCAAGAGCTTATCTGCGTAGATGTTGTAGAGAAGACCTGTTGTGCTTTGTTAGAGTGCTTAATCCTATGAAAAGCGGAAAAGAAAAGGAAAAAGGTGAATCCCATGGGACACGTCCGAGGGCAAGTAAACAAAGCGAACAAAGAGGGAAATATCCTCACCATGGCTGTTCTTGTCACCATAGCTCAAAGTCGTGTGTGGAAGGTCGGTATCATTGTTGATGGCTAGAACCTTCCAATGCTCCAAGTACTCATCTGCAATCGCACCCCAGTTATCGCTGTTGGAAGTCAGGTTGGCAATTCTGCTCATTGCCTTGAGGCCAATGATGCCTTTAATGGCCAAGTTTGTTTGATTTCTAGCCAAAGCATGTCAGTTAGAGTCACCCTTGCGACGTGGAACAGAATGTAAACATACGCCAAGGTCCCGGCAAAGTCGTCCGTGCTGAGCTGGTTAGACGGGATCAGTGAATCCTCGACCAGGAACTCTGCCCATTGCGAGAGTATCGGATAGTGTTTCTTGAGATAGCTGGTATCACCCGTGCGCTCGGCATAGGCCAGCGTCATGATGACCATGTTTCCACATTCCTCCAACGGCATCGGCTCGTCATTGCCAGATGGATAACCCTTCGCAACTGGGAAAGTTCCCAGATCATGCTCGGCCCATTTGTTCGGGTACGCTCCGCTCTCCTGGTTCTCAAATAGAGGATCGAGTAGGTACCGTGCCAATGTCGCATTCATGTACAGCACAATAGGGTATGCTGGGAATATGACATCAACCGTTTGGATGTCGCTGTTCGAGCTGATTTCTTTTAAGAAGATGTAGGGTTTCGAAGGTGTTCCACCGAACTGAAGTGCCCCAAAGCTTTGGCGGACTGTGAGCGTCGTGATGGCCGCGTAGTCCTGGCCGCCCGCCTTGACCGAGTCCTGCTGAATCGTTTTATCCAGTTCGTTGCTGTGAGCCGCTGCATACTGGTAATCATCGTAAAATGTGTCGATGGCATGTCGGTCATCGTGGTTGAAGTAGGACTGCCACAGTCCAGGGACCGCATCGAGGGTCTTGTTGATGCCTGCGAAGTGGATAACATTGTCTTGGATCAATCCCAATGTGAAAAGCCGTTCTACATCGCCATTCCCAACGTCGCCGAGGTCATGGGAGAATCCAAACACCGGCCTACGATGGTCAGTTGTGGTTCGTGACACCGGAATCAAATCATGTAACCGGAAACTCACCAATTATCCTGGACAGCTCTGAAAGTGCCGTCTACGGTATTAGCCAGTGTTTGGTTGGTTGCAAACTGATTTCGTACGACTTGGTCAGAGCCTATTTGCCAGCTCAGCTGCATCGAAATGTTAGTTAACCGTGGAATTCCACTTCACCTAATTCTTCAGCTTGACCAGATGACTGTACTTACGCCACTGTAGGAACCAGTAGTAAAATACCACCTTCCCCAAGCTGCGATCTCGCCATTCTCGCCGTACTCGACTTGCTCGGTCCGTTGGAATGTATGATAATCCAGCTGGTTGGTTTTGTCGTGAGCCCAAGTGATCTTCTGGGAGAGATCACCGCTTGCCCATTCTTGGGGTCTATCATTAGCTCGACAAGCAAGCACATCGGCGGCACGGGGATGATGGGATATGGGATGGGCACCAACCTCCAGAAACATCCATATATAGCCGGACATCATGTGTCCCTCCGTCGGCAGATTTGGCCTTGGCTGAGATATACGAAAACTGCTGCGATTGCCTGGAAAGATCATCTGCGAACACCGGAGATAGAAAGGTGACGGTAAGGTTGACCTTGCCGTCCACGTCGAAGACGAATATGCTCTTGGTTGACGTATACTCCAAGGATAGTTGGTTGACGACAGTATTCTGAGAGGCTTTCCCCATCCAGTTGAACACCTTCCCGTCAACTGCGACCAGGCCCTGCCAGCCCAGGATCTGTGTACTACACAAATGCGAGATTTCATTAGTCGGTGATAGCAACGCCAAATGTGCGGATGACTGACACTTACGTCCAGTGTCGCGGCCAGTTATCCGGAAGCAGGCACTCAGGCTCACATTGCAGCCACGAGTTCAAATACGGTGTCCGGACCGCCAACGGTACCGCTGGTGGCCTTGCCGGCTTGTAAGTCGAGGCCCGCACAGTAGCCATTCCGCAACACATTGCAGCCGCAATGGCCGCAATCTTTGGAGACCACATCGCGGAAGAAACTATGGGGGCGCCTCGGAAAGGTAAAGTGCCGGACGGAAGAGAGAGGGGAATGAGCAATAACTAGAAGGGGAAGTTGTCCGATGCTTGCGGAGCTAGTGACGTGCGTCTGGAAAATGCCAATGCATGCAGAAGGGGCTGTCCTGGTTTGACAAATGCGGGAGGACTGCAAGTTAGGGGTCCGTGAGAGTGGATGGACACAACCCAGATGTTATAGGAAAAGAAAGATGATATCAGTCGAAACGAGCTTGGGGGACAAGTTGGTTATTGATCACAAGGAGTTGTCAGTTCATTTCGTGACAAACAAAAACCAACCCTCGACGCATGGTTCTCCAACCTATGTTCCCTGAGCCAGACTGTGACGAGGACAGGTGAACTTATCGTCCTATGCTTTGACGGCCATGGACGGGGCTCGACTTCAGACATGGGAGAAAGTTTAGTTCTGGGCGTTTGTTGATCACGGTGGTTGTATTGTCTGTCTCCGACCGGGCAAGCTTGACCATCGAGGTCAGCACGAGCATTGTAACCTCCTGCATGATGTCGATGCACATGCCGTGACTACGGGAGAGCTGTGGTAGCATCTTGGAGAACAAGACTAGGTATCCACAACCTCGCACCCATAACGCTCGGAGAAACACTGGAAAATTAGATTAGGAATCCAACGTCCCGACCTCCTCTTGAACAAATGCACCGGCAAGTGTCGTCTCGTCTTATAAGTCTGCATGCAGCCTGAACCCAAGACGGGCCTCAACGTTAGCCTATGTACCTCCCCATCACGAGGGGAAACAAAGAGGAGACACAACAGAGCAAGCATTTATGCCGGTATGACCCATGAGCATGCGTTGTCCAGAGGAAGTTGGAATAGCCGTTGAAGAGGGGGTTGGAATGTCGACCCTGGGAAGATAATAGTCTTGTGGGGTACTGCGAAACCCACAATGTGCGTAGTGAGTTGGTGAACCCAAGAGACAAAGTGTTGACAACAGCAGGTATGACAGCAGGACCCCGAAATCGTTACCTCCAACAAGACGATTGATGAGGAAAGACAAGAAGCATATTGGAACATGGATGTGACCACCCCGCAATCATATGCCCGCAGCTATTGCCATTATCGTTGTCTGAAGAGGGAAGGTGAGTTTACGAACCTGCTATACATTGAGAGGTTAGATGTTGGATCGAAACTCAACTAACGAATGTAAGCCTCGGCCACCAGTTGATGGTTGGGTGAGCGGATGGAAAATCGGGGTCCAAGGGTCTCCCAAGATTACCTTTGCAGGAACCAAACGCAGCCGTGGCTCATCGTCACCAGTCTCGACTCCAGCTCTAAGATGAGTTTATATAATAGAGACACTGACTTTGTATCAATCTAGTGACGTTGGAAAGTCGCTGCATACGCTCCGGTCAACCGTTAGCAAGTGGCCTTTTCGAAATGGCTAACAGATCAGTTGGGGTTGTATGTACAAGATGGAATGCACCGTACAAATGATGTGAACTAGCCGAGCATTGCGAAGGAACATCCATTTAACCTAACCTAGTCCGAGGCAATGGCGCTGGTCTGCCAACACCAACATGTGGTTGTTGATTCGTGACGTTCCAGAAATGCCGCGGGGTTTTGCCGTTGCACGATGAAAGAAGGAGAGCTTCCACTTTTGTTGCTCAACTACCTAGTCGGCTGAAGTGACTAGCCACCAACCAGGATCAGAATGCCGACACGATGCTACACATGAAGGCTGGCGAGAGCCTCACTGAGGCGGGCAGACGGTGCGTCATGCATGCTAGGATGAAACTCCAAGTGGTGGGTCTGTCTTTTAGTGTCCGAGTCCTGGCCGTTTCACCAATCCATTACTCTTCTCGGGTCTGACAGGTGATTCATGCCATAGCATGTGTGTTACTATCAACCGCAAGAGGGTGCTTGCTTGCGTCTCCAGCTTCACACTGCATCTTGTCTGCTTTTGTTGAGAAGCATTGATACCGCCGAGCGTCATCACATGCTGATGAGGTGTGTATTATGTTCAGATCATGAGACCGAAGGCAACCGGTCATTTGGGTGCCAAGGAGGCGAAGGATATTGTGCGGCAGTTGCATTTCGGACAAGTGTACGCTGCGAAATGATACGTTCGCTAAACCAGGAATTGGCCGGCAAGTTTTAAGATCCTCGACAAGATTGCTGACCGTTTTGCGACAGAGCTTCATCATATGCGCCTTGTTTAAGGCTGTGTGACGTTTCATTGCCTTGTACACTCACTGTTGGGAACCACCACGTGTCGTTGTTTGGCTCTCAGCACATATGCAGCAGTGGAATGAAGTGGGAGCCCGTCGTCCTGTGTCTCATTGTCGCAATGGATCTACGCAAAACCGACTTTTCTGGAAGGTCGTATGGATTGGTGACCGTGATCGTGACCAGGACGGACTTGTAGATTCAGGACGATCCAACCCCCCGCAATACTCGACTGTGTTCCGGTCCGAGTCAACGGAGGGTTCCATTATGCAATATCCGTCAGTTGCGTGACCCTTCCGGGGGACCAGCAACGAGTCGAAAAGTATCGACGCAAGACACACCTGAATTTCTTGCGGTTAGTGTTGACATATTGGCCCTCTCGGTCACAGGATTTCTGAAAGCCAGTCCAAAGCTTCTGAACCAGGTTATTGGGCCAATCAGACAGCTGTAGGGCATCCGTTCTCTCGAGCCCGTATCTCTTCCAAGAGGAATCAGTCATTTGAGAGCACAGCTATGACGGAGTGTCACCGTGTCACGCGCTAGCTTGCAGCCTTGTTGGTGCCCACCTGCCTTTGGTATCACGGACAAAACAACTTTTATTTGTTTTGATTCATCTGCAATACCATGGTTAGCGTCAACGCGGCCCTTCCATGCATGATAAATCCCGGAGTTTGGAAGGCAGTGCGATATAAAAGGAGGAGGAAGGGGGGGGTACTTGACACCTACACCGTAATGATCGCAGACGCTGTAGCCATTGCGATATTAGACTGGCTGCGGCGTTCCAAAGAGTTGAGGAACAACCTGAGCAGCAGTGCTCTACTATTGAGAATAGGTCATAGTCCTTCCTTGGCGAGCATGTCGGCAATGTCGAGGTAGAAGGCAATTGCGTTAAACCTGGGGATGACCGAGTCAGAAAGAAACCAAAGTAAGGGAAGGGGAGTGGATATGAGCGGCTTCAGAACTTACGTTGGTGGCCTGCCCATCCACTTTTGCCAGGTGAAGCGGAATCTATTGCTCCAGTTGATGAGATCAAGATGGTTCACACCCGAGAGCGTTCCTTTGTACGTGCCCCACTGGCTGCTCTGGACACTGACAAGACCATCATTGGGCCCTTCAATGTCGTGGATAATTCCATGGGAGAGGCGGAAAGGGGAAAGGAGTGGTGGTTTATCGTGGACCATGGCTCCGTACGAGAAGTAGCGGACCTCGGGATCATCGGGTGTCTTGGGGTTGAAATGTTCAATCATGTACTTTTTGGTCAGCTGGTTGAAGGCGCCCGTCTCAAAGCCGGTGATGCGCTCCCACACATTGTAAAGACTGGGCAAGCGTTCAGGGCCAATTTCATCCATCAAGTAGTCGGCGAAGGTGCTGCCATGGTGGGGAGTGGCGACGGTAACGAGCGACTTGACTCTCACCCCGGCGGGTTTGAGCTGCGAGATCATGTATCGAGCATCCAACCCGCCCATGCTGTGGGCTATGATGTTGACGCTCTTACCCTGGGCCTGGGCCTCAATGCCACGGGCCAGCTCAGCCGCACGCTGCTCGACCGAGCTGCTTGGAGGGACGGTGGTGGTGATGACCTCACATTTCCTCCTGCTCAGAGCGTCTTTGATGCCGTGCCAGTAGTGGATGGAAGGCAGAAAGGAACCGGCGAGCTTGAGTTCGGCAAAGCCAAGGAGGCCGTGGGCCAGAACAATGGGGTTTTGGGGTGTTTCTGGAGCAGTCAGTGGCTCGTGCTTTAGGACTCGGTCTAGACGGAACTCACCATAGTGGTCTCTGAGGATGGCATAGTCGTCTACAATTTCCTTGCCCAGGTACTCCTTGGGTGCAAATTTGTTTCGTGGATCCAAGCTTTGGCGACGACAAGACGATGACGCTCCGAAGTAGCGCCTGGCTGTTAGTGTTGTTGTTGTTGTTTTTGGAGGCAGTATCGTCCTTGCAGCGCAACGGAGTAGACTCGTTCGCGCGGGCACCGCCACTGCTACGATAACGGCCCATCCTGTCTCCATGCTGCCTCAGCACTGCAATGCGCTGTCGGTCGGTCGAATGTGCCGGTCGAAGGAGAAGCTGATGCTTGGCTATCGGGCCGGTGTTTTGTGTCAGTGTGGATGGTGTTCGCCGGGTGGCAACGCTCAGCGCGACAGTGGTTCTGGACCTCGTAGGCCACAACTCAGTCAGACACTAACAGAGCTTGCGTAGCATTTGCAGGCAAGCTGTTAGCTAGCTTGCTTCAGACGACACTTTCATGAACAGCCGGTCCGTGCGTTTTCTCCATTGATCGATCCGGATCCACCTCGCCCAGAACCAACCCATCTGGGCACAGTTGTACCGCGCTTATTAAGGTCGTTTGGCTCGGTTAAACAGGTCAATGGCATGTGAGCGTGGTGTTGGCACTATCGATCTTCATTGGTAGTCTGCCGCCTTAGCACCAACACCAATCTCCCATTGGCCAGATGAGACGCTATCACAGAGACTGCAGCTCTTTGCCGACCAATACTACCGCTTTTTTTCATTCAGATTGGATTTATCTAGCATATAAGCAGTTTAGCACATCTGGTAGAGCTATTGCCCTGCTAAACCTATTATAGTATAGCTGGGCCGGCAAACCCACTTTTATACCCCGCCAGCCGTACCAACTAACTGCAAATCAACTATAGGTAACTATACTAGCCGAACTCCCCGTACTAATAATTTTATAGAATTTCGCCTAACCTCCCTACCCTCTTCCTCCCTCCTCTATTTTATAACCTTTCTCGATTCTAATTCGTACTCTTATATTACTAGAATCAATTAAATAATACTATAATACTAGACTATTAATTATAATATAGTCTTTCTTTAAAGAAGTAAATATTAAATCTTTAAGCTTACCGCTATAAAGATTCCTAAAATTCCTATCGCAGGGTTAAAAACCCGACCAATCCCAAAGTAAATCCTATTTTAAATTTCAATATCTATCCCTAACTACTATATCGTATCGTATAGCTCCTTTCCTAACCCTACTGAATATATAATTATTTAGCTTTATTTAAGAAATCCAGCCGGATTAATTCTACCCCCCTAATTAAAATACTTTATTATTATTATCTCCTTCTTTTTCTTTCTTATTATCAACCTTATCGTTTACTAATATATCTTTTTCTTCGACAATATTAATATAACCCCGTTTTTTTTACGAAGGTATTACTACAAAACGGAAATTAAGTAAGAAAGTTCGTACTTTAACTAAGCGATACGATAAAAAGCTATATATAATTCCCCTATAAGCGAAACAGTTATATTCTTATTAGTTAAAAAATATTAAAATTAAAGTATTAAATTTTTTTTTATATTATTTTATAAATACGCTTATATATATAATTAATACTCTTCGAAGTCGTTAACCCCGTTCCCGTAACAATATCCCCTAATTAGAAGCTTTCTAATTTGACGGCGAGCGCTTCCTTACCCTGTTTACTAATAAAATCTATCCTATTTACAATAATACGGCAAAGTGGTTTAAAATCCTTCGCTCTATTATAATTAATTAGTAGGCCAATAAAAATAATATTATTTATAGTAAGACCCTTCCGTACCGATTTAAATAGCTAGAGTTAGAATAAGTATTATTTAAAAACTTTCTTTCGAAATAGAAAGCAGGCGATTTTATATATATTAGTTAATTTAAACGAAGGTTTCGATATATTTTTTATTAATAAACCGGTCAACCCTATACGGATTTTATCTTTTTAATAGGTTAGGTTAAGGGGTTCTTTTATTATTATAATATTATTATCCGGCGAATAATAAGGTAATTATTAAAATTGTTAAATAATTACCTTTATTTTATAATTAATTTTTTTAAATTTATACGTAGGAATAATATTAAATTTATAACGCTAATTATTGACCGTTTAATTTATAGCCCGCCTACCCCCTATAAAATAAATACTTTATATCCTTTTTATATTTTTATTATTATTAATTAATTTTATATCCTTTATTAAGTAAATAAATAGTTTATTATTAATTTCGACGAGACCCCTATCCCTTTCGAATTTTTTAATAGTGCTATATACGATATTAGAAGTAACAATACTATTACAGGTAAAACTGATAGAAAGGGGTAGAGTAAGTAGTAAGCAACCCTAATTCTATATATATTTATAAATAAATTTTAGCAGTTAAAACCGAAGTTGATCTTTAAAGGTATAGTAAATATAATAAAAAGAAGGATTATAGAAGGTACGTTAAATATTTCTTTTATTTTTTATTTTTTTCTTTTATTATTTTTCTTTCTTTCCTTTCCCGTTCTATATTACGCTTTTAAATTGTTAGTCGCGTATAAGACCTAGATTGAGCTAAAGCCGTATTATTTTATTGTTTGCGGATAAATAAGTAAAATTTAAATCGAAGAGGGTAGATTAATATAATACTATACGTATACCTTCCCCTTTTAATTTTTTACTTTTTTTCTTTTCTTTTTCTTCTATTTTATTACGCTTTTAAATTGTAAGTCGCGTATAAATCCTAAACCGAATACTAATATTATATTACTCACTACCCGCGGGTAAATAAGCAATTCGAATTAAAGTAGGTAGATTAGCGTAGTATTATGTGTATATATAGGAAGAAAAAAAGAAGAAAAAAAGGTAAAAGTTGAGAAAAGTTAGGATTTTTACCTTTTATTTTTCCCGAATTCCTTTTTTCTTTTTCAAGCTCGTTATTTTTTTCCTTAGGCTTATTTTCCTCCTACCCTTTTATATAAATGAAATTAACGTATATTACCTAAGCATTACGGTCGAATTTAATAAAACGGCCTATAATAATGAAAAGTTAATAGTTAAATAAATTTATAAAGAACTAAGTCGAGAGGTGGGTACTAATAACGATAAAGTACTATTAATTATAAATACTGCCAGTTTTTATAAGATAAAGGATATATTTAATGCCCTCGATAAATATAGTATTAATAAGGCTATAATACCTAGCGGTCTTACCCCCTTATTATAACCCTTCGATATTTATATTAATAAATCGATCAAAGTATACTTCTATAAAGTATATAGGGAATATATTACAGAGTAGGAAGTTCGAAAGGGAGTCGAATTCGAAAGATGGACCCCGTTAAAAAAAAGGATTATATTTATTTATATCGTTATACGAATTATTGAAATTCTCTAGCAAAAAAACCTTAGTCTAGTGGCGAAGTCCTTCGTTGATTATAGCCTTTCTATAAGACCCGACGGTATAGAAAATTATAAGATTAGAATTAAAGGTATTAAATAAGAGGATATCGATTTTATTAGATTTAAGAAGGTTAATAATACTAACGTTACCGATAATTAATATTTCGAACCTAATAAGGAGGCTACCCTCAATAAATTATAGATGAATTATTCGGATTATATTATCCCCTAACTACAGTCTTTATATAAATTACGGCGGATTTTCGGCTTTAATAAATTTAAAAAGGTTAAGTTTATTTCTATACTTTAAAAGGCTAATTATAAAATTATTATTAATCTTTTGAAGGCTTAAATAATATAGTATTAAATATAGATATTAAATAGGAAGGGGACGAAGGAAATTTAACGGCGCTAATTTAATTGGATTAATATTATTATTAATATTAATCCCTTTTAAAGTTCGTCGTTTTCGCTATCGTTATTATATAGGAAAATTTTAATACCCTTTTTCCGCTCCGGCCTAAGCTCCGTCTTTACCGGCCTAAGCTCCGTCTTTACCGGCCTAAACTCCGGCTTTACCGGCTTAAATTTATCGTTTTTAATAATAATTACCTCGTTTACTTATATAAATACAACCCCTTCTTACTATTCTCTCTTAATACCCTATTAATTGTATTGTCGCTACCGCTTTCCTTTTAATTTAATAAAGTATTGTACCAAATAATTTATATTTAATATATATTTTTTAATAGCTGACCTATACTTCTCTCTAACCTAACTATAATACTAGCCGTCCTTTTTTAAGGAGAGGCTAGTAATGTATATAAAACTAAGGGAGGTAGGAGCCCGATAAATAATATTATATTTATTATTTTTAGTAAAAATTCTAGTATTTTCGACGTCTCTCGTTACGTTTATAAAACGAAATTAGATCTAGTTAATAATGTAAATTGTATAAGAATTTATATATAGACGATATCGATAGAGCCTAAATCGATATAAATTATAGTTGTAATAGGGAAGGTTTATAAATATTATCGTTTTTATAGTTGGTATTAATAAAAAGAAAGATAAAAAGGCAAGATGAATAGGAATTAAGAGGTTAGCTATTACTAGAACCCCCTCTTTTGCTAAGAAAGCCGTGCCTACCTATCTTATCCCTATATACTAATAAAACCCCTTTGTTCGGCCACGCAGTTTACTCTGGCTGTAGGCGCTCTACTAGATATGTTAAACTGCTTGTGTGCTAGATAAATCCAATCTGAATGCGAAAAAGCGGTACCAATGTTCACCAGCCTCGATGTAACCAAGCATCCACATCTCGCGTCTCGTGCAGGAAGAGACATATACCCGTGCCACGCCCCCACTTTTTTGGGACTCGCCAGACTCGCACCCTCTAAAGAGGGTGCTCACCACCAGTACGGCCAACCCAGCACAACGGCCACCAGGGTTAATAGTGCAAATGCCTGAAAAAGACCAAAATCGTAAAGATTCACAGCGCATCACATCAGCCAATTAAGATAAAAAGAAAACTATGAGCATGATCAGGACAATGCATTGAATTAGAAGAGTTTTTCCTTATTCTTTTTTTTTGCTGTATTGGAAAAGTCGAATTTCGGCCTAGGTATCGAGCCTAAAACACCACCTCTAACCCTAACCTGGCCGTTTTGCTGGTGTGGCCGTACTGGTAGTGAGCACCCACTTAAGGGAAGTGGGTTGCGTGGCACGGGTATAAGCTGGCTGATGGACTCGGCTAGCCAAGAGCGGTGTCTCACTGTGCACCATGTGTGGAATCACCATACGCCGATACAACGCTGTAGCCGATCCAACGCCTTTCCGGCAGTGGTTGCGAATAACATCAAGACAAGCGCGGCCAGACAGCCAGGCAGGCCAAGCCCCAAATGCCCCAAGGGCCCCCAAAACCACGGTTCACTGTCCACTGTTGGCTCTTGGCCAGGTCACCCAGTGTGTCGACGCCAGAACGTTGGGATTTCGCGGGCAATGGTCCCGTCGCTCTGGACTTCACTTTGGACCAAGTGTACCTTTAGATGCCACGATGCTCTCTGTTAATCACGGATGATTATAACAAAGAGAGGAGACATGACTGGAAAAGCCAGAGATTGTGTGATTATAGAATCCAGCTCCAACAATATATATATATATATTTGCTAGCCATGGCAATAAGGTTCTGACAAACATGAGTGAAACAAACAACGGCCCGGCACTCATTCACTACCCCCGGCGTCTTATTCGTACTGTGTCGGCAGCAGGTGCGCTTCTGGCTGATCGGCAATCTGCCATCTTCACCTTCTGGTTCTCCTCTCGAACATGGACCTTAAGCGCCCGGTACTATGCGGTCCCAGTTTGTCGGGTCAGTATCGAGGCGAGGCCGGAAAGACATCCTGACCGTGGGGATGGGTAGTGAGTTGAAGATATATCTCTGGGAAGGGCGCGCCACCACCCGACGGCCATGTTCATGTCTCTTCCCAGTCGCATGTCGCCCATAGCGCATACCGACCCGGTATCAACTCTCTCAACGTCCAAGGCGGCTCCAAATCCAACAACAACATGTTGACCGCCCGAGACTGCACTTCCGACACATCATGCCCCGTCCCCGGTGGCTTCTTGTCATACCAGACATCCCCTGCTGGCAATGCTTTCATGCTTGCTGCTTTTGCCGCACTCATCCCCATCAACATATTTACCGGAGTCCGCTACAAAACCCCCCTTTATGCCGTATTAACCACGCTTGGCCTCCTCCTCGAGGTTGTGGGCCATGCTGGGAAGATACTGCTACGGTCGAAACCTGCCAGCGACGGTCGTTTCCTCCTATATTTGATAGGGACATTATGGGGACCGACATTTATCAGCGCCGCCGTGTACCTGGTTCTTCCACATGTCATGGTTATCTATGGCGAGCAGTTCAGCCTCATTCCGGAGCCCGTCTACTGCAATATCGTGTTTGTGGCTCTCGACATCTTCACCTTGGCCTTCCAGTCCATCGGCATAGCTCTATCGGCTACAAGCGATACCGAGCTTGAGGTATGTGTTGATACCCTGAAACCCTGGCTGCGGCACCTGAATAGCGGTTTACTGACCCACCCTGCAACTGCAGAGACATCAGGGGTTGAGCATTCTGTTAACTGGGTTGGCTTTGCAGCTGACAAGTCTTGCCCTCTTCTTGGGTGGCTACTGGTACTTCCGGCTCAAGTTATCTCATCGCCGGTTTGTCTTTGATCCCACGTTTTCCATGGTCTACTTGTCTTCTTACTTCAAGAAATTCCTCCTTTGTAAGTTGCGGGCCTTCTCCTTTTGCTACAGGAGCGGACATCTGTTAACATCATGACAGGCATACAGGCAGCCTCGGTGCTTCTGCTAGGAAGAGCAGCTATCCGACTGGCTGCTTTTACCAGAGGGCTTGGAAGCGGCCTCGTGCAATCCCAAGTCGTCTCGCTCGTACTTGACGACACTCTCGTACTTGTCGCCGCTATCATACTCTCCATGGCACCTGTTGGGAGGGCTTTTGGATCATCTTGGGCCGAGACTGCCCCGTTCACGCTTTCGGGCGATGAGTCAGATCTGCCTCTACGCAACTGGCGGCCATCAACAAGCCAGCACAGAAAGAGAGCCATCTCACAGCCATATCCAGCATCTCCAATGACTGCGGTACCATCTCCGCGGTCTTACCGTTCCATATATCCGCCACCACCCCCGCCGCTGGCATCACCGCAGGACAAGCGCGTGTACCAGCGGGCACCATACGAGATTACCCCGGTACAGGTGGTGCCCTACGTGCCCAGCGAAGCGGGAAGCCCGCCCCTTTCAGGGTCTATGCCGACAGACACGCCGAGGAGAACGCCTAGGGAGGCGCAGAAGCTTGTCGACCCTGATGCGCTTTGGGGCTAGGTGCAGGTCCTCGATCTGCTGCTTCTACTCACCTTTACCTTGACCCTTGTCTCTTTAGTAGACCGGACGGCTTCGACAATGTTTTGTTGTGTGTTTGCGTTTTCTTCTTGCAGATACCATGTGTGATCACTTCGATTTCTTGTGTCGAAGTTGAACTTGCTTTATGACGGCATACGGAGGGGCAACTTAAATGGGTTGGTACCATGTGTGGCAGTCGTTCCTTTACGGTATCCCTTTCAACTTTCTTTTGTTTCTTCACAATGATACCACTCCTTTGTACGCGGCGTTGGGGACAGGAAAGATTTATATATACATACATCCCTTGCTTTTACTTTTGACCAACGTTCACGTATGGACAACCAAATTAACCGAACATGATCTGCGCTCTAGAATACAAGTGCTGTTAAACCGATCGCGCAACCTGGAAAGCTCAAAGCACTGACAGTGTCTAGCTAACCCGTCCTGTGTTCCTAGGCAGGGACCCGAATGAGGGCTTTAGTACGCGCCTATTCATTCCTCATGTGCCACATTACAATCGCCAAGGTATGAAGCTAAGCCCTCTCCATGCAGCCAAGGAGTACAGTCCCCCGAAAACGGCACCACCAAGATGCGCAGCGTGTCCAATCCTCGAACTTTCATCGCCCAACATCCACAAATCGTAGGCAAAGCTGCCGAAAGGTATTGTCCACAACGGTATCGTCAGTGGTATTGGCAGGAATCCAGACCCCGTGTGCACCGTCTCGTATGGGAAGACCACAGCTACAGCGACGCTCAGTCCGCTCACGATGCCGCTCGCGCCCAAGGCGGGAGCGGTCCTGATAACTCCAAGCCGGCGGTTCTGGCGAGCTCTTTTCGCCTTGTGTGCAGAATGCCATAGGTGCGCCACCGACCCGGCGACAGCAGAGCCCAGGCAGACGCAAAAGAGCTTGCCGTTGGACAGACCCCTGTTGATACCGATGCTGGCAACGCCGATGAAGGCGAGCATGTTCTTGCAAAGATGGCTGAAATCCTTGTGCGAGACAGTCGAGGTAAGCATAGTCCACCAACGGCCTTGGGCAATGTTGTCGAGAGAGACCATGAAGTGGCGGTAGAGGGGCTGCAATCCAGCTTGGTTCAAACTCGCCTCTTCATGCTCCCTTGTGAGATCGTGGATGGTCCTCACGTTGTCGGGTAGACGTCGACTACTTCTCCCACTCTTCGCAGGTCGTTGCTGTCTTGTTTGGGAAGACGAAAAGAGCTTGGAGGGGAGGTCGAGAAGGGAAGGGTATTGCCAGACGGCGAAGACGGCCACGTTGACGCCCCAGAAAAGGTAGACAAACCAGCCCTTTTTGAAGTTGGTGACCAGATACCTGCCGAGGTAGGGACTTCGCCTCCACCTCGCGTCGGAAAGGACTTGGGGAACAAACTCGAACGGATATAGGGCGAATACTTTGTCGACTTTTTGCCAAGCCGCCTCTGAAAGCAAGGCGCGCAGTTCCTTCATTGGCAGCACGGGGGCTGTATATTCCATGATGGAGACCGTGAGTGAGAATGACTTGAGACAAGTGGCCAGAGGGCTGGAGTGTATGCCGCCGTCGTCGCTCCGGGGATACTCGTTGACGAACGAGGTGCAGAACCAACCGAGCCAACGCGCCAACAAACGAAGGGATGATAGGTGACCCGGATGGGGCTACAGGGAGTTCGGATACCCCAGGGGCAGTCTCGGGGAGGACTTGTTCGCAAGAGATTGATTCCTAGCAGAGTTTCGAGGAAAGAACACTTGGCGTAGATCCCGACGGTTTCGTGCGTTTCGTCCTTGGTTCCTGCTTGACGTTGCATTGCTCTAGATGGAATTGCCTGCCGCCATTACATTCATCCTCCCGCACCAAGACCCACGACAGGGGTGTTGACACCCGCCGTCGCCGCCGAGACATGGTTCTTCCATTTCGCAATTGTGGACGACAACTTCAAATATTCCAAAAAACCAAAAGAAAAAAAACCAAAAGAAAAAAAACAACCCACGATGTTGAAGGAAAAGGTTATCACTCACAACTGCAGTAATGGACAGGCACGGTTCGTCTCATCCGATGTCATTCAGCAATGACACATTACGTATGGTGGTGGGTGGGGCAACAACGCTTTGTGAGCGCATTCTCCTTTGTTGGTCTTTTCCTCCTACGCCTCCTCCGTCCGTCTCCCTTCGCAAGAATGCGCCTTGATCAGAGGCTCTTCCTTTGTCCTTGGGGGTTTCTATGTCATCTAGTGCCTTTGATTACAGCAAAGACAGGAAAAATGACAATTGGCAGTTTATATAACCCCATCTTTCTTCTCTTTCCCCGTGCGTTTTCGTGGTGAATCGATGAAGCCAGTCCAAACATGACATACGCCCGTTTTCACACTTGATTCTTGGCCCTTTTCGATCCAAGCCGAAACTTTCTAACATTGTCTCCATATTACTCCGCCAATTCAAAGGAATGGCGCACCTGCGAGGTGGATCAATGTCCAGAGGTTCCTCTGCCGCTAGGTTCGAATCAACCAGAGAGATCAATAACTCTCTTCTTCGCTGCAAGATCCTTCTCGAGTGTGGTAGCACCGGTGACTTTACCTATGACCATTTTCTCTCGCAAGGACAAGGAGAACGGAGCCCAAGGCCTACCGCTTCCGTCCTGTCCGGCTCCAGAGCAAGGACGGCCACAGCTCTCTCCCACGCTGATCACGCCCTCGACCTCGCTTCCTACTACGACCAACCCCAACTGGTTGCGAAATCCCACCTCTTCCGCGGCCACTGCTTCCGCCGGCTGGCTCAATGGGACAAAGCGTACTGGTGTTACATTCGCGCGGCAAGCGTGCGCGAGTTCGCAGCTGATAGGGGCCCAGAAGGACTCGCAGCTCTGACAAAAGAGTGCCAGAGGAGGTTGGGTAGAAGGAGAGAGACCTACTACTCCAGCACTAGCGAGCACGCTAGTAGTGGATACAGATCAGATGAGGTGGTGGTGAGAGAGGAACGAATATCAGGTCATACCTTTGGTTGTCCGGATACCAAGTTTTTTGAGAGGGATAGGGATACCCGAGGTGATGCTGACAGTGAGGCATCATGGCGACGAAGCAGTATGAGGAGGGACTCCGTGTCAAGTCGCCCGTTTTGGGTGGTAGATGAACATGGAAGGGGGGTAAGGAGGTTGACAACGATACCGATTCTGAGATCTTTTGAGGGGAAATGGATATCTGGACGGGGTCGGTGAATTGTACCATCGTGTAAGCCTTCTCTGGTCTGAAAGAGAGTGAGGCCACGCCTTTCTTGTCAACACACATGCCGCATCCACTTGCAAGACATCTTTTAGATTTACTTCACATCTGAGACAGACCACATTTGCTATCCCACCATCCATATGTTGGAATAACTAACTTTCCAAGAAGCATTGCGCAGTTGCAAGGTCATTGTGGATGCTTGAAGAAAGCCGCGACTGTCGAAGCAGATGATCATTACGCATAGAGGAGTAAAAGGGACATGTTTCATGCAGAGAAGTTTCCATTCTTCCAACAAGCTCTTGTTTACATCTGTGAAGAAACAGTCCTGGTTGGACTGAAACCTATCCCTGGAGGAGGCGCTCTTTCACCCAAGTCCGGAAACGGGCACCATTTAAAGCCAATCTAAAGCTAGGTTGATTCTTCAGTCTGCATCCATAATCCGACCACCCTTTTCTACTCTGCTTTACCAGTCATCAGGATTTCAGGCTGAGAGCTTAACAGCCACGGCAACGACTTTGACCACGGCCAGTGTCACCCACTATCAAGCGAGATGAGCTCAATCAGGAATGTCAGCCAAGGGAGCTCTGGGACTCCATGCAGCCCGAACATGTCTCGACACTTTTCAAGAATGGTCGAATCGGAAGCCCTGCTCACCAAGGACCAAGACAACGAAAACGAGGAATTTCCCCGAGAGCATGTCCCTTTCCAGCGTGATTTTTTCTCTCGATTCTTTCGAGGAAAAACCTGGCTTGCCACAGGACTTCCAAGCACCTGAAACTCTCAAGCAGTCAACAATCCTGCTAGACGAAGCCACTGCGGCCCCCTCCCCTGCCCAACAAGTCCTCGGACGTTCTCGCGAGCAGCCCATTCACGCTGGAAAAGAGGGGGCCAGGAAGACACGAATTGCTTCTGACAACATCGAGAATCTCCGGAATTCAAGGGAGAAGGGGAAGGAAACGCCAATAAATTCCCCTGAGGTTGATCTAGGCGCAGATACTATTCCCCCCTCTGAGAGCCTCCTCCCGAGGCGGAATGCAGAAACTCCTGATGAGACCCCAACGGCTTTGAGTTTTAAGGAGACTATCAAGAGCTATTTTGCCCGGGTCAAAAGAAGAGACGCTGTTGGAAACGCTGTCTTACCCACAAATTCATCAAGGCATCCATCGGAGAAACGGTCCAGATTGCAGAAACGCGAAGAAACGGGAGATGATGCGGGATTTGGACCAAGAGAAGTACTCCGCAACACCTTAACCCCCTTTCCCTCTTCATCCTCCGCAGACCCACCTGCCTCGCAGCACCAACATAATAGGGACGAAGCTTGCTGTACCTGTAATGACAAAACGAGTCGAGGAGAACCCCCAACAGCCCACAGAGTCCAAGCGTGAGCCTTGGTGGTGGGTGATGCAGACAGAATTTTACTACCTACCTGGCCTACTGCGTCTACTGTGCCTTTGCAACTGCGATGAAGCACGGCTCACAGCTTGCTCAACTGTATGGTCCACATGTCACCGGGAGCCATGGTAGCTCCATAATGTTCACCAGTTGGTGGCAGTTCTTCAGGTTCGTCTTGGGTATAATGTACCTGGGCAGCTGTCGGTCTTCCGGTGCGGCCCAGCTGGTAATTGGTAAGGCTGCGGTGTGGATAGACCGTGATGCGGCCCGATCATTGTTTCGGAAGATGGAACATTAGTCCTGGAAGGCTTATGAGGCCGTACAGTCAGTCAGTGGTGGCTGATGCTGGGTCTAGACTTGGGAAAATGGGAGCCAAGGGAAGCAAAGCTTGACAGAAGTGCTGTAAAAAGATAACCATGATTCATATCAAGTGGCCGGTAGTGGTCCTAGGTAGAAGGGTCACATACTTTCAACTCAATCAAAATGTGAAAGCCCCATTCTTTATAGATCTTCACCTAAGATCCAGGATACAGCCGATGGTTCGCCGTGGGCTTTCTCTACATGTCTCATATCCTTGTTGGGCATATATTTCTTATTTGATCTTCTTCGAATGGGGCGCAAATCTCTAGACGCTTGTAAAGTGACGGACCTCCCTTGTAGCCAATCTAACTGTCTATGTTAGCACATCGGTGGCTTTTTTAAGCTCCGGCTTCCTCCACGTGCCTTTCTGTTCCTCGCCGGCTGAAGCAATCAGCAAGTTAGCTTTCCGCAATACGGTCTGGCCGATCGGCCTGAAAGATACGAAGTCTCACTTAACAACGTCTTCGAGTTGCTGCTCCGCTTATGATGGTTGGAATTCCGGAAGGAAAGATCAGTAAGTGCTGACAGAAAATCCCAGCCGTATTGGAAAGCAAAGAAAGGTAGATAATGCCTGGATGCCAAGGGGACCCGCCGGTTATTAGCCATGCTCTCATGGTACAGTGACTGGGAGCTCACATAGACTTTATCGTATCCTTTCTCTTCTGAGCTCCCAGAAATACATTGACAATAGACAGCAGAACAGTGGGCAGTAGAATTCGCCCTACCGAGTATAGAGAAATTGGGGCAAGTCCGTAATATCAAGCGGCAGCCAGACATGAACAGCGGAAGGTCTGTGTGGTTAACCACATAGATAGCCGAATAAGTTAATTATCTGCTGGCCAATCAAGTCACGCTACTGTCGAAATAAGCTTGCACGAGGATGGTGCCGCTTATGCTCGCCGCAGCGGGCGGGTAGATACTTGCAACGTCTCTACGTATGCCGTGGCTTCGATGTCTGCATTTGGTTGGGTGGCTGGCAAGACAACAGCGATAGTTGTTTTGCTGGAGGACCATTTGTAAAGCCGAAGAGAATGGGAGTGCAGAGTTTCGAGAGAGTGTCGCATGCGTACCTCTATAATCGAAATGGCTCAGTGACAAGGACACGAGAGTTGAGACTGATAAGCAGAAGTCATCCCGCACCTGGTTTTGAATCTGGAAGGCTCAACTCGATGAGATACTGCCAACCTGAAGTCGTCATTCGAAATCCTAATCGGTACACTCCTGGCAGGCACGGGACCAGAAGGGAAAGCGAACATAAGGAGCTGGCTGGATCGAAGACGGGAGAGAACCAGATATGGGAAGGAGAAATGGAAAGCCACCTAGGTCCATCTAATTGATGGCAAGGGAAGTCCTCTCACCCGCCCCATCCAGCTAGTAAGGTTGCGTCTTCGGCGAAGATGCTTGCGAGGTTCCAAATGGAGAAAGTGCTTCTGACTGCCGCTACGCACCGACCCCTCGCGGTCGTAGTTTAAAGTTGACGTTCGGCAGCCACAATCCTCGACGTTAACGAGGCCAATGGAAGGTACTTACCCAGTCTGCCCCTGGATTACGGTGGCTTGTAATATGATCTGTGCCACATGGCCCCCCGACCCAGATCTGCCGGCTCCATTCAGCTGCAGCCAGCGCTAACAGAGGCCCACACAAATTTGGCCAAACCCTATAATGAAATAAGATTTATAGTTGTATATACCTTATTTGTTACCTTCGTTATCGGTTGTCGTTGGGGATACCCAAGGTTTTGAGCCACGACCAAAAATTTCAAAATGACTAAGTTTTTTCAATGACCAAAGTTTTTTTCAATGACCAAGTTTTTTTCAATGACCAAGTTTTTTTCAATGACCAAGTTTTTTAATGACCAAGTTTTTTTTTCAATCACGAAATTTTTTTCAAAACGAAGTTTTTTTCAATGACCAACTTGTTTTTCAATGACTGATGTACTCCTTACGAGAAACTACCTCGTTACATACACTTTATTTTTTACCAAAGTAAATATATATACTTAGTAGGGGCGGACGGCTGCCAAGGGCATGTGGCACAGTTCCTATTAGAAACCACTGTACTGGATTAGAAATACACTGTGCTTTGGTCGCTACCACTGTGCCTTGCATTCACGGTGTCAGTCTCTACTTTTCGTTGATTTTATACACACGTTACAAAAGTTGCAAAATTGTAAAAACTTTGACATTGAATAGCGTACGCGCATCGAAGTGCGCGGCCATGAAATTTACGCTCCTTATAGTACTCGACGAGGCCAATCTGCTGGTGGTCTTCTTTTCTTTATATCTTCAATACGCGAAGAGTTATACTAAATCCCTCATTTTCGTACTTTTTCAACATCGTGTTTGCAATCACTGACATGGTGTTTGCAAGGATCCACTTTTAACGACATCTGAAAAGAAGGAAAAAAGAGTCAAAAATTGAACGATGAATAACTCTTCGCGTATTGAAGATATAAAGAAAAGAAGACCACCAGTAGATTGGCCTCGTCGAGTACTATAAGGAGCGTAAATTTTACGGCCGCGCGTCTCAACGCGCGAGTGCTATTTAAGATTCAATTTTCGGCCCCTTTTGTAATTTTTGCACATGTGTATCTAGCGGCATTAGATACAAAAGTGGAGACTAACACCGTTCCCACACTCAAACGCCTGGCCGTTTTCTTGGCATAAGGGGGTAGCACACACACACACACTGACACAAATCGACAATCTAGCTCAATACCGCGAATAGATCAATTGTATCCCATTATAATTCAACGATTTTTATACTAAATCTCGTATAATCTTAATCGCTCGTATCGCTAACATTCGTTCTTATTATTAAATCTATTTTTTATTGTATTATTCTAGTATAATAGTAATTTATATTAATAATAATTAAAAGGCGCTTATAAACCTAATACTTTATAGCGGCGAATTTATTCGTAATATTACTATCGCTATAAATATATACGTATATACCGTATAAAAATATAAACGCAATTTCGAACTTACTAGTAAGCCGTTCTTACTGATTCGAGTACCCTAAAATACTAGAAAGCTCCCTATATAGGCGATAAAAATATATCGCTATATTAATTCTATATTAAAATAGCCGTCTCTAATATCGAATAGGAAATTATTAACTTATTAGTTCTAAAGCTAAATATATATTTTGATGAAATATACGAATTCTTTACTAACGATTATAATATATATATATTGACCGAAACCGTACGGCGGTACCTTCGTTAAGAATGCTAGAAAAAGAAAAAATTAGCGTTTAAAGCAATATAATAGTAGCTTCAATTAGTAGTAGAATAAATAATAAAAATATTACTATTTATTATAGAAATATTCGTCTTCTACGACGAATTTAGTACAAACCGACGAAATAGAATTCGTTATACTAGATAGGTACCCTGTAGCGTTATCGTAGTATTAATAAGTATATTCGAACGTAGTAAATAATATTACTTCTTCCTAGGTATATCGGTTAATAGTATATTCGAATTGTTAATTTTTAAGGGTACGATAAATATCCCTAATTTTATAATATAGTTAGAAAGGAGACTCCTCCCCTAAATAAACCCTTTCCTTAATTATAATAATATTTTAATAATAAATAACGTTAATTAGTATCCTTATAACGAAATATATTACGCGTACGCGAAAATTAGTATACTATTTTAATATTTACCGCTATACTCTCTAGAATTTAATCTAATCGAAATGTATTTCGGTAATTTCAAGAAGTATATAAAGCGGGTATATAGTAAAGAGGGTAGTGATAATATACTTAATAACGAATTTCCTATTTTTCTACGTCGGATAACGATAATAGTTAGGTATTATATTAAATAAATCCGTAATTACTTTAAAAATGCGAAATTAGTAATAGAAAATACTAATAATATAAATAAAGATTATATAATAATATATATTAAAGAATTAAAAGAATTTAGGCGGATTAGTAATATAATTGGGCGACGGTAATATAATTTAGAGAGTACTAGGGAATTTAGAAATAAGGGTCGGTTATATTATAATTTAATATTAGAAATATTAGAAATACTAAAAATACTAAATCTATATATCTATATAATAATACTAAAGTGTTAAAAATCCCCCTCTTTCGCTATATATCATATTAGCTCGAATTATCGATTGCTAAGAATTATCGTTCGCTAGGACCGTTAGCGGTAGTATTGCCTACTATAGAGGCTAAAACTTTAGCGATACTGAATTCGAAAGTAATATTAAACCGTAAATCTAAATTAATATACTAATTAGTTAGAATATTAAAATAATAAAATAGAGGGCATACTTACTATAATTTAACTATAATACTAATACTACGTATTCCTATTTAAAGAAATCTTTAATACTACTTCTAAAGGCCGTATAGAATTTTAGCGAAAAGCCTAATTATATAAACTACGCTACCGGCTATTCTCTAAGCGTAAATATATCGGCCGGCGCTATTAAATTATAGAACTTCTCCTATAGGGTAATAAAAGCCCTATATACTATTGTCGACTCTAATAACCTCCTAATATAATAATCCTTATAAAAAGTCTTAAAGAATTCGGTAATAAATTCTTATATTAACCGGTTAAATAGGGCAGGCAGTAGTAATAATAAACGTAAGCCGAAAAATTATAACGCGGATAAACGAAGGATAAAGGATTTTCTAACCCCCTCCTTATACCTTTCTAACTCTTCCTCATACCTCTCTTCCTCCCCCTCCTCCTCATATTCTTCCTTATACTCCTCTCTCTTATTGGCTACCGATAGTAGTATAATCGATAGTAATACCTACGGAATCTTCTTATTGTTAATAATAATAGTTATAAATAAGGTAAGAAAGGGGTTAGCGCGCTTAATTATAAAAGTCTTATAGTCAGTTAATTACCTATAGAAGGCCGTAGTCTAATATTCAAACGGCGTAGCCGAATCGATAATTATCGCCCTACTAAGCGCTAAGAAATAAAATATATTATAATTATTAATAAGTATAATAGTAGTTATAAAGCCGCTAGCGGTATAAGGGGGGTAATAGGGAGGATAAGGGAATTAGAGGGGTTAGAAGTAAGGGGGGAAATATTAATATAGTAAATAATAAAACGGGGGATATAGTATATAAAGGTATAAAAGTAAATATAGCCTTCTAAAATCGTCCCTCCTCAATATAGCCTATAATAAATTATTTATAGTCTCTATATTAGTACTATTATTACTGCTATTAACGTTATTAACGATATTAATATTAATAGGGAGATTATTACTACTACTGCGCCTCCCTCCTCCTTTATTACCGCTACCGCTATTAGTAACGTTCGTAATATTCTCCGCTATAATTATTTTATATAATATCGGACTAAGTAGTATTCGTACGGTAACTAAGCCTATAGAAATAGTTTTAACCTACTTACTCGCATCTTTAATTATAAAGTTATAATAATTTTTACTACTATTAAAAATATAATATATTTAGTAATTAATACCCTTATTATAATTACGGTAGCGGTAGCCGTTACTACACTTCTATATTTATACGAATTCTTAGTAAGCGGTATTTCTAATTTTAACCCTACTTATATATACCTTTCGCTTATAATTTAATTTATTAAAATAATTAACTTCTTATAATATCGTATTAATAATAGTCTTCTTCCTAGTATTAGCGCTACTTTTCGTCCTTAGGGTACGAAAGTTATGCGAAGACTAGAAAGTAATTATTTAAATAATAAAGGGGTTTAATAAATTATAAAAAGGGGTTAATATTAAAAGTATACCTAAAATCGAGGGAAGAAGGAATATTATTAGTTTACTAGCGGGCGGTTCGGTTAACCGAAATTTAAAAAATATAGCGAAAATATAGTATTAGCTAATATAACGAAAGTATAATTTTATAACCGCTTTATAATCGATATTATTATACGTATTAAAAAATTCATTATTAAAGATAATTTTATTATAGACTATAATTTTAACGCGACGATTATCCTATATAATAATAATATATAATACGTTATAAAGGGAAATTTAATACTTTATCCCTACGGCCGCAATTATTTCAATAATATCTTATACATAATTAAACTATAGCTTTCTAATCTCCCTAAATAGGCCAATTCTAAATTGCTATAAGTAAAGCTCGCTATTATCTTATTCGATTTTAACCTCTTTATATAAACTGCAATCTTCGATAGCAGGCGGTTTATTACGACCGACGAATATATACGAGCCCGTAACAATAAACTATACTTAAATAAATAAAAGGTAAATAGGTTTAAAAAGCAGGGCTAGAATAGCCGGCTTACGAGTAAATAATATAGAAATAAATCGAAGTCTAAAAGTAATTAGCCTAATTAAGGAGGCTACTTTATTATTATTATTATTACTAGAATAGTAAAACGAAGTTTCGAAAGCTTTCTTCTTAAGGGTAAAGCGGATAAGGAACTCTTATTCGATCTTATCGTCGCTAGAAAGTTCGTCCTTATTACTAAAGAGTTCGATAAGGGTAGCGGCCTACTAAATAGGAGGGGATAAAAGTAAATCTAGTTTGGGCGTAGTAGATTCCTTCCCCTTCCTCGATTTAAGGGTAGCCTTCTTAAGAGCTACCTTCTTTTTAGGGACAACCTTCTTCTTATTTTTAGGGGCGGCGATAGCTTTAATCGATTATTCAGCCTCGACGAAGGTACAACTCTTCTTTTTAAGGCGAGCGGATATACGTTATAGAATTATTATATTAGGATCTTCCTAGTCGTCTTCGCCATAACCTTCGTCGAATTAAACCGAGACTGCGCCGCTTCGAATATAGGACCGCTTTAAAGCGGGAATTTTCTTAAAGATTATTTTGGGAGGTATTATCGCGATAGGTTTATTTATTTTAAACGAAAAAGGGTAGAGTTTAAACTTCAATTCTATATAAAAATCGTCGTAAAAGGTTACGATTTACGGATTTACGGGTTGAGTAGCGGTATATGTGTGTGTGCCACCCCCTCATGCCAAGAAAACGGCCAGGCGTTTAAATGTGGGAACGTGAATGCAAGGCACAACACTCAATCCAGGGCCGGGAATTTGTTATCACTTACACACAAAAGAATTAGTGCAATCTATATATGAACCAAACACCAAGCTCCAGTTCCTCTGTCGTTGTCAAAGTCTGTGAAAACAACCAAAATAACACCTTTTTCATTCTCATTCTTACTTTCCACGTTCCCGAACCCATTCGAAACCGTGGGGTTGCTCACTGCAGGCGAAGGTTATGCGAGATAGGCCGGCCCGTGGTTGTACCGTCGTACCGCCGTCTGCAAGGAATCGAGCTGCTGAATGGTTTGGTGCTTATGTCCCGCTGCCCAAGGACCCCGTTGAGGAAAATTGAGGGAGGCAATGTAACCGCGCAGTCCGTCGCCGTCGGACCTCTCCCCGCAAACCATCGGGCCGTTGCCGGACACCTGCACTGATTTCCCGCACTGCATTGGCAACTTGCTGTGTGGTATTCAGCTAGGCAGGTAGCGAGATCAAGGGAACTTTGTTCACGGCAGTCAATGCCAAATCATGATGCCAAGTGTTCCAAGCATCGAGTACCACAGAAAGTCAACGTCCATGCATTCCAGACAAGACTGCGGCTTCCCATGTTGCAACCAAACCACAGTCTTTTATCACATCAACGAAAGTCAGCAAGAAAAAACAACAAGACCCGAGCTCCAAGTCAAACTGCCGTACAAGACATATTATGCCGTGGTGAGATCTTCATCTCATTCAACGACTGTCAAAGCCACATCCTGGCATCTCCCAAATCACCCCGTTTCGAATTAGCAACTTCTTATTTCCCCTGCGTATCGGGTATCAAGCCTATATGCTACAGCATATCGAGCGGCTTGTTTGTTATACCTGACAATCCAGTTGTAGGCCGTTGATGTCAACCAGTAGTACCAAGGCTTCCCTACCTACACCGGCGCGCCTATATGCCTACCTACCCTTTGGGGTACATCTTTTTTCTCCCACCTCGACTTGAGCGCTAAGAGCGGACTTCAAATTCACAGTTACTCCCGTTTATGCATCGTGCCTACGGGTCTTCCCTTTCTGAAGGCTTGATACAATTGTGTGGGGTTCTCGGCTACGCACTCGCCATATCTCCGCTACCACCCAAGGTACTGTGCCTTCACGTGGGCTATCGAGCTCCATGCCAATAAAAGCTGCAGGTCGAGGACTGCCGTGGCTGCTGTGGAGGGTGATGACATGTTGCACCGCGTATAAGGCCGTTGGGAAAGGGCTTGGTTCACGATATCTGATCGTCTTTACCCCTGATCAAGGCGCGCGCTACTCCGTCTCAGCGTCGAGCCTTCATTGCCCTTTGGAGTCCGACCATCTTCCACCCGAAAGGTACACTTTCAAACTTGCACTGCCGAGGAGGACGGACTATCTATGATATTGGCTGGCACGTCACACCAAGAAGGTGCAAATCTCGGTTCGTCACAAGAGGTTCAGTTGCCTTCGAAGCCATGCTGAGCTTAGATTACGTGCGTTTGTGGGGTAAACAAGGTTGAAATGCGATACCAGGCAGACCAAATCCTGGGATGAAGGAAGAAGGTATCTACTCGGCTCTCCATATTTCTCACGGTCAGGCGGTACTTGTCCAGTTCCTTTCATTACATCCCGCGCTTTATCCAGATTACGACTGCTACCCTTCCAGCATCCGTAAACGTGGGTCGTCCTGCTTGTCCATTCAAGAGTTCCACAAGGGCCACCATTCTCACAAGTTGTCCTTACACTGTCTTGCTCAATGAAGCGCTGGATATTCCGCCAGCCTTACAGTATTATCACTCAGTACCACGCTCAGTCCAGGTTAGGAAGTAGGAAAACCCACTAAACCCCGAAAAGGGCGCCGCACGATCGATTATCCACGCGGACGCGGCAGATCCAGCCACACCCCTCTAGGTCCTGCGTCCAGACCCAGAACGCACTTCTGCCCAGTCTATCTCTATGCAGAAAAGCCCTTGCGGGAGGTATAGTTCCACTGCTGTTACTCAGCTTGTCCTTGCAATATTCCATGCCTGGACCCAGGTTAGAGACGGAAGCTCCTGGTTATGTCGACCAGCAATCTGAATCCCACGTTGGTATTGGGCAACCATACCGGACATGAACCTTTCAACAGGCTCACACTGTCGTTCTGTCCGTATCCGCCAGGATCCAGCTTGCTTTCATGTGATGAGCAAGCTATAGACTCGTCATCTCAAATATTTTATACTGACCTTATCCTGCTCTCACCCGTCCAATCACTTCCCATTTGTGGTACCACCCCCTGGGGAAGAAAAACAAGTTCCTGATCAGGTACGAGAACACTCGGCAAAGATGCCCCGAGCTGATATGGGGGGAAGGCACCATGGGCTAGAGGTATAGTTCGCAAGATCGAGATATAAGGTACTTGGCCCGACTCCAAAAGGTCTAGACCTTCGCTCCTTCCCTCATGTGTTCCTACCTCATCGTACACGCCTTAAAGTTTGCCCTTCCTACCTTGTCTCTCTCACCTGCCCTCTAGCCGTGCCAACAATCTTGGCTTAAGAGGAACGAGCGTTGATTCACCCACATCTTCTTAAGGGACACTCCGGTCCCTTAGTTCACAGAGCGTCACCACCCTCTCACCATTTATTTGTGTTTATCTCACGCATTCATAATGTCCCAACCATCACCTCATACTCCCAGTGGCGGAGGGCATAGCGGAACAGGAGGAGGAGGAGGAGGAGGAGCAGTTGCTCCGAGTGACGGAGGCCATGAGAGTCCTGCTATGCAAGCCTTTTTTGCCATGAGGCAGCGGAAGAACGAGCACATGATGAAGAGGTACGCAGCAGCACTATGTGGCCTTGTTGCTCTCTTCGTCGTCTTCCACTGGACGAGATGGCTTTGCGTTAGAGCAGAGCGGTCATGGAGGCCATTAGCTACACTGGGATGTCCCTTTGTTGGAATTGAGAGGTATGTAACATACTCTAATTGTCAAGTTACGGCCTGTGCTGACGCGTTCCGATACCAGGTTCGTAAGGAACCTTCTCGTTCGCAAGGTCCCTGGTTTCAAATCGGCTGGGCATGCGCTGCTCGTTACAACATATGTTGTGGCCAACGTTGCCGTTGGGTTCACGAACGTAGATGCCAGCTCTAAAGCCACCCTTGCCTCCAGGTTTGGCTGGTAAGTCATTCGTGCATCTCCTCATACTTCGCCTCAGGGTACTAATGAGACTGCGTCAAGGCTGGCTCTATCAAACCTGGGACTGGTCATTTTTCTGGCACTCAAGAACACCCCTTTGGCTTTCCTCACTGCCTATTCTTATGAAAGGCTTAACTGTCTCCATCGAATTGCTGGATACACGATGTTCATCTGGATGGTACTCCACGCGTCCCTGTACACCACATTCTTCAGCGAATTAGGAAGGATGGTCACCAAGTTCAAGGATCGGTCTGAAATCGCGGCTATCGTAGCCGGCTTTTCCTTCCTGATGGTAGTTCTCTCGGCCACCATTCTCCGACGAATCTGGTATGAGGTCTTTTACGTGGTCCACATTTCGAGTTGGATCATGGGGATTGTCGCTCTTGGATTCCATCAGCCAGTGATCGCAAAGGAGGGAATCATTGTCATACTTCTGGTGGCGTCCATGTGGGTTCTTGATCGCCTTATCAGAATCACCAGGTTCTATACTACAGCTTAAACAACGAGGCGACGTTGTATCCTCTTCCTGACGGTGGCACCAAGGTGATATTCAAGAAGGCATCCGCTAGGGCGGCAGCAGGAAAGCATTGCTTTATCTGGATACCGGCAGTACGCAAGTTCGAAACGCATCCTTTCACAATCCATAAGACGAACTCTTTGGAACTCACCATCAAGGCACAAAACGGCTTCACTTGTGATCTCCACCAACATGCGGTTGCTAACCCAGGTATCAGTGTGAGGGCGTCTCTCGATGGACCTTACGGCACGTTTCCGGAACCAATGGACTACGATAAGATTGTCCTCATCGCCGGCGGTGGAGGTGCTACGTTCACCTTTGGCCTCGTGGCGAACATCCTTGAGAGGTTGCACGATGAGTCTCACAAGAGTATTACATTCATCTGGGCCGTGAAGAAGCATGGTGAGTCTTGCGGCATACACAATCTACGCATCCCACCTTCCCCGAGTGGATGTCCCTCTGGCGTAACGAACCATAGAGTAACTGACAATTTGGAATTGGTGTTATAGAAAATCTAGCATGGTTCAAGGAGCATCTGGAGACACTTAAGAGTCACGCACACTCACCTAAAGTCGACGTCTCCATCTACGTGACACGATCACCAGTCGCTTCACAGCATCACCACCACTTGCCGCACATTCACGGCCACAGCTTGCTGCACCACACAAAGCCGCGCACCTCAGAATCGTCTTCGGGAGGATCTTCACCACCCATATCACCCACTAGCGGTGGCAGCGGCTCCCCAGATACTGAAAAGATGCCTCAGCTGCCATTGCCCACCCATGCGCAGAACCAATCATCGACACTGTCAGAAAAGGATCTCGAACACGGCGGCGGCGGCCATACCGTGGTCGCTCATCATAGTAACTCGGTGGAAAACAGTACCGGTACCGAATCGCATTCTCATCCCCATCATACGCATGGTTACGAGCAC
Source organism: Copromyces sp. CBS 386.78 (assembly GCA_030685235.1). Classification (NCBI taxonomy): domain Eukaryota; kingdom Fungi; phylum Ascomycota; class Sordariomycetes; order Sordariales; family Sordariaceae; genus Copromyces; species Copromyces sp. CBS 386.78. Next base: position 84,158 of record MU839159.1, on the reverse strand, counting down.
GCCATCAAGCCCGGCAGACCGGACATGGCCACGCTGATCCGCCAGGCCGTCGTTGGTATCCCTTCGAGCCAGCGCGTGCTGGTGGCGGCGTGCGGACCGGACGGACTGATGCGCGTCGTGAGAGATACGACGGCAAGGTTGATACGGGGAGATGGGCCGGGGGTTGAGCTACATTGTGAGCAGTTTGGATGGTAGAGAAGTTTCCGATCAGTTGAAGGGGAATGGCAAAAAAGGAAAGTTGATATGTTAAGGCGTTTTTTTCCTCGTCTCTTCAGACTTATGATCAATGATAGTCGGTAACCCCATTGTATATAGGCTTATTCCCTTGTGCCCAACACGAATGCGCATCAGGGGTAGGGCATTGTTGCTGTGGTGCCAAAATTGTTCGTGTCTCAAGGGGATAAATCGAAAATGGATCTGTGAGGGTACCGAACGCAGGTACTATGTATTCGGGAGTTTTGTTTTCCAACGTTCTTTTCAGGAGCTTCTGTTCTTCTCCGGACTTTTATTTCGAGCTAGGGGGAGTCAAGGTTTATGGAGCCTATAAACCACCCATGAACGACCACGTTTGACTCTCATGTTCCCGCCCTCGCTGGCCCCGGACAAAATTGATGACACCCAAGTCCACCACTCAATACACCAAACCCAGCCAGAACACCACGAAAACCAGCAATTTTACCGCATTCGATGCACAGTAAGGGCGTGTTGTCAAGCGATACAGTCCTCCGTATTTTGGGCAATCAATTTAGTCAGTTGTTGTTGGCTTCAGGCATTAACGCCGCCCATCCTGGGCTTAGAACTTGGACTCGGGTGTCATTAATTTTGCGATGGGCGAGCCTCGATCTTTTCCTGATGTCGTTACAAAACGTTGACCGAGAATCAGCCGGCCAGCCCATTGGATGTTCGTCCATTCACATGTGGGCTTTTCTGCACGCCCCGTGCCATTGCGTCGACGTCCGCCACGATAAAGTGCCATTCTGGCCCATTTCGCATTTTCCTGCTTCAAAGTCGAACGTGTTGGCTCCGTTGCGGATTTGAAAACTGAAATCTAGAACAAACCTCCCGAGTGAAAATTATTCTGTATGGCGGTCGTCGACTGGACGATGATGATGAAGCTGGTTGTGATAGGACAGTCCGGATTGGGTACCTTACTGGCCATCAGCTCCTGGGCAGCTGGTACAGTGTTCCGATGTTTTGACTGGGCGAGAAAACTGAAGAGGCAACTGCCGACATCGGTATGCCATCACCAAGTGAGGAGGGGGCAAGGAAAATGTTGGTTACACAAAAAAAAGAAAGAAAGAAAGAAAGCATCTGAAAGCAGTCGACAACGCTTCTGTCGGTGCAATTGAGTTTTGAATCTCTTTCTGAGATGTCTTGTCATGAACTTCGTGAGTAAAGTCACGTCTGGTTGAGGTACACTGAAGTACCGGGTAGGGTAAGGAAACGAAAAGGTTGGCGGGACTATCTAAATCAGGTGGTTGTCCACAGCCAAGTCTGTTAGCACAAATGTTTGCCAAGGATCTTCCAACAACCAACCCAACTTGACCCATGTGCATGATGGAGCCTCTTCTTTTACCCTACTTTTGTTGGAGACAGCGATCAGCCAGGCTTGCCAGGGATGCGAAATAGCGACGTGAAGATGATGCACGTTATTTGCTATTGCACATCATAGTCCCGCTTGAAAGAAGACCCGGTCTCTGACTCTAACGCTAAGGACCGTTCCCACACTCAAACGCCTGGCCGTTTTCTTGGCATGGTGCGCGTCACACACACATACAACACTTGACATTTTGGACCTTCGAAACGAAACGAACCAGACTTCATCGGCTCGCATCCCCACCAAATGAAGAAATACGAGAAAACCGATGATAGATTTGAAATTAGCGTAACTAAAACTATTAGTATAGTAATTCTTATTATTAGAAACTCGAGTTTCTTAATGTTCCTCTTTCGTTTCGAAGGTCCAAAATGTCAAATGTCGTGTGTGTGTGCAACGCGCACCATGCCAAGAAAATGGCCAGGCGTTTGAGTGTGGGAACGAGTTAACTGAAAATAGACAGATACCCCTGGCGCAATTGCGTCAGCCAATAGTCGAAGCATGCTGGGAAAAAGTTTTCCTCAAGGCAAAGAAAGAGACATGATTGTCAGCGGAAGAGGAAGAAAAAAAAAGAACTCGGAGAAGAAGAGGCGAGAAGAGGCTGGTGATGAGAAAGGGACACCAAGAGAAAGTTGGCTTGGGACGACCACGGCGAGAGTCGGAGTTGTAGCAGATACCTAGGTAGTTAGTTATCTGCGGCATGGTTACCTCTACTTGGCGCTGATCTTGGGGGTCATGAAGGTACACTACATCGTTTACTGTGCACCCCACCTGCCTCCAATTTTTTAAGATCGTGATCTCAGCTCATCGATGGGTGAGGAGTGCCTGCGGTTGGAGCTGCCCGATTCAAGATTGACTGTCGGTTGTTATATAAAGAGTCGGGCTCCTCTCTCGCTCGCGTTCAACAGATGAGCTCGTATGCTGTTGTCGTCGATATGTCTGCGGTTTTGGACACTTTGACATGACGCCTCTTGGAGAAAAGGGAGAGGCTGACAATGACTGAACAATGGCAACATCGGTGCAAAGAATGTGATGGGCAAGGGGCTGAGGTTACATGGCACAGTTGAGAATGGATTTTGTACCCTGGACGTTGGCTCCTCGTCATGGTAAGCACTTCAAGCACCTGTCCCCTCTTGGCCTCTCGCCCTCCCATCTGATTGTCTTGTCTTGTTGCTTGCATCCAATGAGTTGCCGCACGTTTGGCACTGACACGGGCTTGACGCCTGGAATCGGGACGAAGCCAACGATTTTACCCATTGATAACGGAGCAGATGGCGGTGACGGACACGACTTGTTGATAAGTGGTTGAAGGTGGTGCACACAGCTTCCATGCACAGCAGCGCCCGCCCACCACCCAAATTGACGAATGTTTGTTGCGATGGCCTTTCTTTGATAAGCTGGACCAACCAGGCGCATCGGAAGCCCGTTGTTCGCTTGTGCTTGCTATTCGTTGTGAGCAACTGGCCGCCCCTTTGCTGTGCAGAGTCTGTGTGTCGACATGAATGCCTGCTGGTCGATGATGGGAGTCGGAGGAGGAAAATGGCGAGTGCTCGCTTATCAGAGACAAAAAAGGAGTAAACACTAACAGCCTGAAGGACCCGCCGGATGTGGAGCCTTGCACCCCTGCTGCCCTGGCGGCCCCCTGCAAGCCCACTGCCCGGTCTCTAGGTACCTTAGTCCCAGTGGCGGGGATGGGCTCTGTGACCCTCTTTTTGTCCCCTCTCTGGTGACTGGTGTCCCTCTTTGGTCCATCTTTGCAGCAGGTCCAAATTGAATTGCTCCTTCTTTCTGATCGATCCAAGCTGACGAGCTGACTGGCCCAGGTCGTACGAGAGGATCACTGCAAGGCTTGGGAAATTTTTTATCTTTGGGAATATTCGTTCCTCTGCGACTTCTTTTGGACTCCTTTCCCCTCCTCGCGCCCAACTTTTGACCTCTTTGTTTTTTATCCGTTGCTGCTTTCTCCAAACTGCAACCATCCTCCTCCCCTGATCTCCAACCACCAAATACGCTACTACCGACCGACCTGACGTCAGCGACAGATAGGAAGAGCAAGCAGTTCAGTTGCGCCACTCCTCCGCATCTATAATCTCCAAATAACTCGGTAGCCGGCCCTTTCAGTTTCGCGCGACCACCGACCTCTTTGCTATCCACACATCTCCGAATATTCCATATCTCCCACGGGGCCCTTTTCAGTCATCTTCGATCTCGAGAAGACCTCTAATCCAAACGCAACCTCCAGTCCCGGAACCCTGAGCCAGTGCACGAATCAACAAGCCGACAATGGGCACTTTCACCTTCAGATGGTCAGTTGCGCAGTTCCATCCAATCCCTCCCGCAGTGTTTCATTCCGGCACATTGCAAGAAGCGGCAGCATGCGGTCGCCCGTCCACGGCCACCATCCATCCAATGCGCGATGATCCCCCATTGTGCATTGAGGCGTTGGATCGCGAGGCAGGAGCCAGAAAGTGGCATCTCATCGCATCTGAATGCACCCCCGCTGCCATCCAAACTCAACTCACGCGCCTGCCTGCAAGTGTTGGTCGGATGTGAAGCTCCATGAAGCACCTACCGCTGCTGTGTCACGATTGCTTGCTGTAGCACTGTGTCATCCCCTTCTGCGAATTGTATGCTGACTGGTCTGCTTTTGAAACGAACAGGCCTCACGCCGCTGAGGAGGTCTACGTGACCGGCACCTTTGACGGCTGGTCCAAGAGTGAACAGCTCGACAAGGTTGGCGACCATTTCGAAAAGACAGTCACCCTTCCCGAACTCACAGAGAAGGTCTACTACAAGGTTGGTGATGATTCAGTTTGGTCTTCTCCCTCCATGCCCATGTTACCCCATTCGTCAATTCCTTTCGCGCTCGCTGTGCTGCTCAGTGGTGGCCCCGCCGCTCTTCAGGCCTTGTGCGGGGTGGATGGGCAACGACTTACACCAGTTACTGGTAAGGCCAGCCTATGATGTTGCAGCTTTAATGCCTTCAGTTCCGTTCGAATCTATCGACGAGTCGACACCTGTTTGCATCGCAGTTGCGCGCGGACAAAATAAAGAGGAGGACAAAGCAGCCAGCAGCCGAGCCCAAGGAAAAAAAAAAAAAAAAAAAAAAAAAAAAAAAAAAAAAAAAAAAAAAAAAAAAAAAAAAAGAAGAGGGCGTCAGAGGATGCAAGCGCATTCGAACCCTTTTCCCTAGGTTGAACTCGAGCCGGATTTTGGGAAATGAGCAATTCGAAAAGAGTTGGAGAACGACATTGCTCACTTGCTTTTGGGCTGCTTGCCCTGTCGCAAGTGTGGAATGTTGATGTTCCATTTCCAGTGCGATCCGCGGACGTGCTCCAGCGGCCTCGGGTGGTTGCTGGGTCCCATTCTTAGGTTGGCTATGACGCAACGCAACATCGCGTGACGGTAGAGAGCCACCAGGCGCCCCATAAGCGAGCCAGGCCAGAGCTGCGAGCGAGGCCGTGACTGGCTAGACGGCATCCAAACAATGGGGCGCTACGCTCCAGGAACTCATCGGTGCTCTCAAGCCGGCGTGTTGCGCACACGAACAAGCAGGGTCTCTGCACTAGTGTGGAGCTGCAGCTTACTTTATTTCATCACTGCCATACATTGCCTTGCTCGTGGGAGGTGTTTGGCAGCGTTCTGGCGCCTCTTCGGGTGGCATTATCGCATGCGCTCTGTTGTGTTGCCAGGTTGCCTGAGAGACGAGGGATTGGGTGGATGGGATCTTCCAGCCAGGCAGGCCAGGGCAGCGAACGGGCAGTCTCGCTCCTCCTTCGTCATCCAAGCGCAACCCCTCTTATTTCGTCCTGTTCCCGCTTTACCTTCCACTTCCACTTTCCAAAATTTCACATATAAACCAGACACAATCCATTCACCTCTCTGACCAAGCACTGACGCAATCATATTCCACAGTTTGTTGTCGACGGACGTTGGACCACCGATCACACAGCACCACAAGAAAAAGACCACGAAGGAAACGAAAACAACGTTTTGCTACCCGAGAACCTCATCAGAACCACAGACCCATCCACACAAGCATCAGAGCACCAAGCCATGTCGAATGAGAACCGCAAGGTAGAAGGGAGCAGCAACACGGGAGAGCCGAGCTTTGCAGAGACCATCATGAGCGCACTCAACACTGTAACGCCCGATTCGACGGCGCAACCTATCGGCAACCCTCTAGAGAACATGAAGAACCACGGTCCTCCAGGTGGCTGGGTTGAGACCCCTGCGGCCGACGGTGACAAGACCTTCAGCGTTAGCCCACTTCCTGCCACAGATGGCGCTCTCAACCCCATCGACCTCAAGCCCGGCGAAAAGATCCCCGATAGCTTCTCGGCCCAAAATGTCAACAACTACGTTACTCTAGATAAGGAGTCGTACGAAAAGAGCGACCGCATTCCCCGCGTTGATTTCAGCACAGCACCTGTCGCTGCTCCTATCGTGGCCACTGACGCGGAGACCGAATTCAAGGTTAATCCTCTTCCTGCCACCGAGGGTGCTATCAATCCTTTCAAGCTCGCACCGGGCGAGAAGATTCCCGATGACGTCATGGCTGCAGACATCAACACCAATGTTACACTAGATAAGGAATCGTACGAGAACAGCGCCGATCGGATTCCCGGCCTCGACGCCGCATTGCCCCCAGTTTCCAGGAACATGATTCCCGAATCCAGCCTTCCCATCCTTAGCAACAACGATGTCTTCATCAACACCGTCACCCCCATCTCAACTACTGCTGCCTTGGCTGCCCAGGTTCCCTTTGACGAGCCTGCGGTCCCCGAGGCTGTCAGGGAAAGTCAGGAGAAGGCCCACGTGGAGCCTGGCGCAAGTGGTATAGCCGAGGAGGTAAAGGGCAAGGCCGCCGTTGAGGACGAATTGTTGCACAAGGTTGCCGAGGCTCCCTCAACCTCCGAAGGCACTGCTGGATATGGCACCGAAAAGGCCGAGACTGACTTGTCCCTTGCTGATGCTGTTTCTTTCGCCGGCAATGCCGCTGCCGCTGCCGTCGTCGGCGCTGCCACTGTTGCCGCCGATAAGCTCCCCGGTGTGCTTGAGAGCACCGCAAACGTCGCGGCCAATGTTGGTAGCAAGATTCCTGGTGCCGTTAATGCGACCGCCAACGCGGCTGTCGATGTTGGCAGCAAGATTGGACAAACCGCCAGCGAAGCTTTTGGTACTGCTGCCAATGCTACCACAAACGCTGCGTATGCCGCCAAAGATACCACTAGTGATGTGCTTGGCAGCGCTGCCAATTTTGCTGCTAGTGCTGGTACCCAGGCCCAGGAAACCGCCGCCAATACTGCCAGCACAGTCCAGCAGACTACCGCTGACGCTACATCGACTGTTGCAAGCAGCCTCCCCAGCGTGCCAGATGTCGCTGGCCACCTACCACAGGCGGTCCAGAATATCCTCCCCGCGTCGATGCTACCGGCGTCCCAAAACAGCCAGACTCTTCCTACCTCGGCTGAGGTTGAGAGGTCCCTCGCGGCAGAGAAGGCATCACGCGTTGAGGGTGTTTCTGCGGCTGTTCCTATTGAGGTCAAGGATTCCATTGAGAAGGCTGGCGAGTCACCCGAAGCTGCCACCAATGCCACGGCAGTCTTGGAGAAGCAGGCCGTCGAGGCCGAGCTGCTGAGAGAGGTGAAGCCCACACAGGCCGAGCCCCCTGCCGTAGCCGCGTCGGTTCCGTCAGAAGTCAGGGATTCCCTCCAGCAAGCCGACGAGTCTCCCGAGGCTGCTAGTTATCCTGCCGTAGTTGCGGAGAAGCAAGCCGTTGAGACTGAGCTGTTGAAGACCGTGAAGCCCACGGAGTCTATCCCGCAAGCCTTTGCCTCGGCAGTTCCAGGAACCGTCAAGGATTCGATCAAGGAGGCCGGCAAGGCTCCCGAAGCCGCTGCCAATGCCGACGTTGTAGCGGAGAAGACTGCAGTCGAGGCCCAGCTTCTACAGGAAGTCAAGCCCGTCGAGGTAGTAGCCGACAAGAGAGCCGTTGAGGCTGAACTCCTTCATGAGGTCAAACGCACTGAGCCTATCGGCGAATCTTCCACAAACACAGCCACCAACGGCACGGCCACAAATGGTTCGGCAGCCAACGGTTCGCCATCGAACGGTGCGGCGGCCAATGGTTCAACAGCCGCTCCTTCCAAGCCCGTTGAGACCCCAGTCACTCCCACAACGCCGACTGATACGAAGGGTTTGCCGGCTGCCAATGGCAATGGCAAGGCGACTGAGCAGCCGACTGTCACCACTGGCCCGGAGACCACAACCACGACCACGGTCTCTGGCTCTGCCTCTACCACCCCAGAGAGGAAGAAGAAGAACCGAGTCAGTGGCTTCTTCAGCAAGCTCAAGAACAAGTTCGCTTAGAAACAAGGATAGTCCTTTGAGTGTGGTTGATTCTTTTCTTTCTTTCTTATTGCTGTCATTGTTTCGTTAAAATATTCCCCACGGGTTGGAAGGCTGATGAATTGGCAGGAAGCAATGCGTCTTTGGTTTTGTTATTTTTCGCGTGTCATTGGGCACTCTTTTTGTAAAATAGAAGCGCACACGTAGTTGGTCATGCGCTCATGGACGGGCGGCAAGGCGACCTACGCATGTCATAATGTTTCGTCCTTTTAATCCGTTGCCCTTCTGCTTTTGATGCTCTCTTATAATGCACCCGTACAATGGACAGACGGCACATGATGATACCAGGAAAGCCGTCCTCCCTACTTTTCCTAACCCTAGTTGTATGTTTAATACTTATTCCTGTCAACTGTACTTGAGCGAGGTTCATCGTGCGGTCTTGACCTCTTGAATACAATTGCGCGGTATGGATTATGAAAGATTGGACTTAACTGGAGGAACAAGCGCAACGGTGATATTTAAGATGTCCAGGAGTTTTCAGTTCCGCTTTCTCGGTTGTCAGTTTGGTCCAAGTTGCTAAAACAGTTGCTGGAGGTTGGTGTCTAAGAATGATATGGGCATTTGTGATCTATGAATTCTATGTTGCTATACTCTCCACGAATTTTGCTACGTTTTGATGTGATCCCTATTATAATCGTCAATGGAGACATTTTCTCATCAAGACCACCCCGATATAGAGTAGAAATACTGCGCAGTGTACTCTTCGTATCATGTAGACTTAGAAGCAGCACCGCGATTGTGGAGGCATGATTGGGATGGGAGTAGAAGCGGAGTCAGCTGACGCTGGACGTGACCATGCACTTGGTGACAAGCGGCAGCACACCTCTGCTATTAGATGTTAGCCCGGTGTGGTAATTCTCCAAGAAACAGGGAGAAAGTATGTGGAAAATGAGCTATTTATTGTGATAAGATCGAGGTTCTTTGCCACCAAGAAAGACCACACTAACAAGTTATATCCATGCTCTCTGGCTGGGTTCCCCGCAACGCAATGTTGTAGCGCCTCGCTCCCACCTTTCAGTTGCCAGACCTCGAGTGAACTCCCGCCCATCCAGACCGATTTCCGGGCATTCTCGTTCCAATTCCTCATGGGGTCCGAATCTGGACCCCTTCTCGAACTTTTGACATACTAGTACCGCCCCCAACTTATTGCCGCTTACCTTGTGTTATCCTTGTGTCGATATTCCATCCCAAGTATCGGTCCTTGAAGCGTCTCGAGGTCGTTTTTTCTCTCACAGGGAGCAGAGACCGCGCGCCTGAGATAAGAGACGTCATCACCCCCTCCCCTGCAACGCCAACAGACTATGACAACAGCGAGGTGATCAGGACACAAGGTATGATGCATCAGTCAGCCCTTCAATCTTCCTTTTGTCGGGATTCAAAAGACCCTGTTGGCCTGTCGGAGTAGCTTTGGGAGTGGAAAAAGGCGCTGACAGCTTAGTGAAGCATTGTTAGGGTCGTCTCGCCACCGGAGAAGTACTGGAGAACAAGTACCTGAAAGCGAAGCATCTGATCCACCGCGAGAGGAGCACGCTCACTCAATCCATCAACGCCTTCTGCTAAACATGAACTCGACCCCGTCAGCCCCGGGCAAGTCCCTTTCCGCCCCTCCAACCTCGAACTTCTCGCAAGCCCCTCCTCAAGCACCCTCCCCTGTGGGATTTGATTCCGCTCGACGCCAAGGTACAGGTCAAGGCCAGGGATCAAGCGCTTCACAATCCGCCCCACGGAGGAATCAGGGCGCCAGACGGCAACATAGAGACATGAGGCGCCCCGGCGCAATGCGGCAGCAGAGCCGTGTGAACGATGACGAAGACATTCTGGCTGAAATGCGAGCTATGCGGAATGCCTCGAGCCGTCGTGGACAGACCTCCATCACACATTTGCTGAATCTAAACCCTCCGCCTCGCCCAGTCTACGACAGCCACCACAGTTATTCCTCCCGCTCTTACCGACGAAACCCTAGCTATGGCGTTGGCTCCGGCTACCATTCTATGGACAAATCTCGCTATGTCCATGCCAACTACCGTTTCGTCGTGTCGCCCGGTGGCAATTACGCGGCGCAAGCGTCAGACGCAGACGAACACCTCGAGTGGGCCGATATCCTACAGATTGTCGCTTCAACAGAGTCGCAACAGACCTCATGCCCAATCTGTCTTTCGGAACCCGTCGCACCACGCATGGCGAAATGCGGCCACATTTTCTGTCTGCCGTGTCTTATCCGCTTCATGAATACGGTGCCCAACGATGACGGCCGCTCACCCCCGGAAAAGAAGCAGAATCGATGGAGAAAGTGTCCCATCTGCGATGATACCGTCTATCTAAACGAAGTTCGCCCGGTCAGATTCTATGCCGGCCAAGAGAGCCCCCTCCCCCGGCCAGGCGAGGATGTTGTGTTGCGCCTGATGGCGCGCAATGCAAAGAGCACTCTCGCATTACCCAAGGAAGGTGCTGCAGAGGTGCTGCAATCGGGCGATGACATCCCCTGGCACTTTGCCGCCAATGTTCTGGATTATGCAAGGATCATGAAGGGTACTACAGGATATATGGAAGAGCAGTATGACCAAGAAGTGGAGAATATAACGAAGCAGGAGAAAGAAGACGAACTGATGTTCCACGAAGATAACGAATGGACGCAGAAAGCCATCAGGACAGTCCATGCGGCAAAGGAGAAGCTGAAGGAGCTTGATTCTACTCAGACGACGGCACTTGCAACACCTTCCGCCACCGGATCCGGCCGCGCTAAGAAGCGTGACGAGGACCTTGATTTCTTTTTCTACTCTGCGCCTCCGCATCTTTATCTTTCACCCTTGGACATCAGGATTCTAAAGACCCAATTTGGGTCTTTCTCCGAATTCCCAACTACGCTTCTCCCAAGGGTTGAGCATATATCTACGGGCAACGCCGTCGACGATGTCTTGCGGAAACGCGCCAAATATCTGGGTCATTTACCCAGAGGATGTCTCATCAGCTTCCTTGAATGCGACTGGACTGACATTGTTACCCCTGAGGTTCTCGAGACCTTCAAGGAGGAGATCGAGCGCCGGCGCAAGCGGAACAAAGACAAGGTTGCTCAGGAGGAGCGCGAGCGCCTACAGGCAGAGCGAACTGAAGCGGCTGCTATCCGTGGTGCCAGGCGTCAGGCGGGCCCGTTAGCGGAGGAAGGGATCATACGGTATGGTAACGCCGATGCGGATCGGCCCCCAGTCAACATGGATGATTTCATCCCTCTTGGTGCGGAAGCGCCAAGTACGACACCACCCAACCCGAGGGCTGGATTTGGGACTCTATCAGAGATGAGTACCAGCCCGGGCGCACAAAGGACAGTCTGGGGTACGCCAGCTATTCATGGGGATGAGCCCGAACACATGGCGCCCAGGAATCCGGTTGATGATGGCTGGTTGAAGGATGATGATGTTATAGACAGCCTGAGCGCGCAGGATGTTGCTTTTCAGATGGAGGCAATGGGACTTGAGAATGGTGCTGGTAGCAGCAGTGCTGCCGCTGCCGCTTCCGCGGTGGGCGGTGCTAAGGCCGGCGGTGGCGCTAAAGGTGGAAAGAAGAAGAAACAGAAGATCACATTGATGAGCACCGGAGGTCGGAGGGGTCTGTAGGGAAATCATTCTGAAAAGGCCAGCAGATCTCAAAGGCCTGGTTGTCCCTTAGAACATTTTTGCCCAACAAGGTTATACAGGTATTGGCTTTCAAGATGGGCGTTCGTGGTGTCTTTGCACGATCTGCCAGTCTCTCAGCGTTGCATCTGGCTTATACACATCAATCAGGAGCTCTGGGATGTGTTCGGATTATCAGCTACACTACGACAAATCTGGGAAATGGGAAATTGAATCGGGGCAGACTACATCACCGTGGTCAACGGGAAAATTTACGTCGTCATGGATATGCAGCGTTTTGAGATGCTAACAGCTTCTATGGAACAACATGGTATCCTTCGCTTTCCTCATGTTTCTTTCGATGTGTCTGCGTAATAGAAGCAGACATTTGAGTTGTCGATTGATTTTGAAGTTCCTGAGAGGTCAAATCAGGTGCAGATCGGCGATGGGGCTGAGCATCCGAGAAGCCCGACCTCCAATGTAGTCAGTGTACAGGCTGACAGCCACCTCACCGACGATGGCGCATTTCACGTGTCATCCACAGATGTACATGGATGATGGCAGGTACAATGAGTATGAAAGATGCAGCAGCACGAGCCTCGTCGTTGGAGTTCAATGGCAAGAACGGTCATCAAGTGCGAAGTAAGCAACATCATGACATCATCGACCGTGACATCATGTTGCTGTCTCTTACACGTACCGGTATACCACGCTCCAAAACAGATCTATATCTGCTATAGAACACTTGGACGAGCATCTCTCTGAGTCTTTTTCCACCCGAGAATACAATTCCAGAATCATCAAAGCTCCTGCGTGTAACCAAGAAGCCACGACAATCGACCAACCCAGCTAGATACGACCGGTACTCGTACGTATCCAAATTGACGCAAACAATAGCAATCATCCACCATGTCGAAGAAGGTAAGTTTGGGAATCCAATTTTTTTTTTTTTTTTTTTTTTTTTTTTAGATATCCCGTGTGCTTTCACCTACCCTCTTCCATACAACCCGACTGATGCAAACTCCTCTCCAGGTCACCTCCGAAACCGTCCCTCCCAAGCACGAAGGCGTCGGCTCTGTTCCTTCGGACTCTCTCGCCGCCGACTCGATCCGCTCCGGCGGTGCCTTTGCCCAAGGCAACCCGTCCGCCTCGGCAGGCGACTCGGCCTCACAGAACTCACGGGTCAAACCTCCCGGCAGTGCCCATCAGAGTCACCCCACATCTCAGCAGAAGCACGAGAATCCCGAGCAGGGTGGCAAGGCACCGACCTATGCCCATGCCGGCCAGGACCTGACCGATCAGTCCGGCCCACACGGCAAGAACATTAAGGAGGGCGGATTCGCGGGAAGCGGCACTGAGGGTGGAAGCATGCCGGAGCCCGGAAGCAAGAGGGATCCCGGGCGTGTCGCGTTGAAGGATATGCTGGCTAGCACCGCATCCGCAGGCAAGACGGGTGCCGGCAGGGGAAGCCAGGAGGAAGTCAGCACCAAGCCGGCGGAGACGGGTCAGAAGGGATTTGGAGCTTTGGGAGGGGATACTGAGGCTTAAGTCTGAAGATTTGGAAGAATGATGGAACTGTACGATATGAGGAGGCTTCTAAAGGAGTCAGTTAGCATGATAATGAAGGCTATGACTAAGTGAGGAGCACTCGCCATATTCGGGTTGCATGTGATGGCAGTCATTGAATACATACTGACAATGTTCGTCAGGCTCGAAACAAGCATCGGTCGAGCTTGAGAGAAAATGTCATGTTCATTCAGACATTTATATCATGGTGCCTCATTAAATATTACCCAAAATTTCACCAAGCACAACCTCCCAACGTCCCCCGTCTCTTCTTCAGTTCACAGTTGTGATTGACAAGGAAAGTCGCAGTGTCTGCAGGCTGACCACCCATTTCCAGAGCGAGTTCTTGTGCAGCACCACTTGCTCTTCAATCGCACACACCCCCCGATGCAGACATCCGCTCCTCCTCTCCACATTCCGCCAAAGAATACCTCAAACCCAAAAACACATATCATTCGCCTTTCTCTTTCTGACGCCCCTCAAAAAAGCCTTGTCACTTTTCTTGGAAAGCCGAAAACAAAAGCCAAGGCTTCAACTCTAAGCGCTTCCAAACCCCAAGATGAAACGAAACGCCAACAGATGATGAGTCAATCAACCAACTTAAAGCACAGCAGCAATGACACCAGCAACAGCAGCCAACAGGCCACCGGCGTTCACAAGAACCTCACCGGCGGCGTTACCGGTCGCCGAGCTCGAAGGAGCGGAGGCGGTGTTGCTCGACGTGGCATCCGTGGCGGTGGTGTTTTCGTTGTCGCTACCGCTGGAAGCGGCGCCGGTGTTAGTGGGTTGGGCGGCGACACCGGTGTTCGGGTTAGTGGTGGTGGCGACGGCGACCTTGCTGGTGGAGGAGGGGTATTGCTTGTCGAGAGCGCACCAGGTGTCGCGTTCGCCCATGGAGGTTGCTGTTTGAGGGGTTTATGTCAGTACACTTGATCGCCCGCAGTGGGGGTTGGGTGGGGGGGGGGGGGAAGAAGAGAGAAAGAGAGAAAGAGAGAAGGGAGGAGGAGAAGGAGGCTTACCCTTGCGAGGATCGTTGGGGCAGTTGTTGTAGCACGCAATGATGTTGGGATACTGCGCGCACTTGCAGCCGTAGTCGTCACGGCCGCACAAGGAGAGCCTGCTGTTCTCGGTGCCGAGGCAGGTCTCGACGATGTAGGCGGCACCGCAGACGGAGGTGGTTTGTGCCGCGGCGACGGCGAACATGGCGGCGAGGGGGAGGAGAGCGGCCTTCATTTTGACGGTTGGTTTTTGGTGTACAGTATTATTGAATTAGGATTTGGTGAAGGATAAGGATGGAAAACAACAACAATAACGAAAAGCAGAAGCTCAACGGTTACGTTCACAAGGTGGAAAAGTGAGAGCAAGTAGGTAGGTAGGAGAAGGGATCAGGAGAGCTTGTATATAAGAAGGCCGGTCCGGTAGATATGGATCGTATGTGTGAATAGTCCAGACCAAGAAAAGGATTGGATTGGATAATGCTCTTTCCTTAATCCTTCTTGGTTTCTTCTTCCAATGATATCGAAGAGGGAGGATCTGACAAGGCAACAAAATGTCGAGCGGTGGGGAGAGCGAGGACGAGAAGAGAGTGTGAGGGAAAAGGGAGTGGACACGCGGTGTGGATGTTGTCAAGGGTAAAAAGTAAAAAAAGTAACTCTGGACGGGGGAAGAGGAGAGAAAAGAGTGGCTGACGAGAAGGTCCGAGAACCTGGGGAACTCTGGCTTTGGGGGGGGGGAGAAGAGTGAGTCCATTCAGAGCCCTGGTCCCTGTCAGCCATTGTTGATTGTTGACGGGACGGTCGCTGGTGACTTGTCGAGAGTTTCGTTCATTCGTGAGTTCCCCCGGGGCATGTCAACCACCCCCCGGTCTGTTTAGCACGCAGTTACCCAAGACTACGCTAGCCCAGGTTTAGCATGACCGAGATGCAGTCTTAATCTCCAGAAAACGCCTCTTTTGCCTGTTTTTCATGGAAGTCGAGCGTCACAAGAGCCCGGTTTCATTTTACTGAAAACATGGGAATATCGTGAAGTTGGGGAGAGAAGAGATCACCAGCCCGTGGAGTTGAAGTCTACGCTCAAATCGCGATCCTCGCTCTTGCTGCGCTCCCGCGGGTTGGGTTGGGATCAACCCAGGTTCTCTCCACAAGTGGACCCCACAGTCTCCCCGCCATATGGTTCTACAAACCCGCCAAAAACGAGAAGACTGTTGCCGGCGCGGTTTGTGCGGAGAGACTCGACGATGATTTGACTGATGCAATGCAGATAGGTAGCAGTAGAGTTCTTTGGAGGTTTGCTGTCACTTGGAATCATCGACAACTCGCCAAGACTTCTGTCTGGACATGCATAAACCGAAATGAAAGGAGCGTGCATGGGGATTCGATTCGCCAATGGCAACCCAATCGGCCGCAATGCACCGCTCCCGCAGCGAATGCAATGCAGTCTGTGTCTGTGGATCGGGCGGCCGAGTGGGGGAGACCCAAGCTGAAGCACCACCAAAGCCGCGGCCGGGTCCGAGGTCAGATGAACACGGGAGGCCGGGACTCTTGGCGCCGGACGGGTCCTGACAGGTGCACCGTCTCCATCTCCTTCCCCACGGACGTTTGCTTGGATCATCCTGTGGGCATCTCGAGAGGTTCGCGTACGCTGCCGACGGTTGCAAGAAAGGTCAGAAGACTCGGGTCACATCGCACAAGTGAATCAAATAAACGAGTGCTAGTCTATCCAGTCTTCCGCCGTGTCACCCACGCTTAAAACGGTCAGAACACCCAAAAGCCACTGAGCAGCCGGGACTAGTCTAGGCCTCAAAATCAATGTTCGGATGATAGACAGTCAAGAAGAGCCGCACGTAGATCAACGATCAGCAATGCACCACGGTTCGGTTCGGGCGATCCATCCACATTCCACACGGCGCCTAGGTGCCTCCCACCCTCCCACTACCACGGGCTTGCACGGCAGTTGGACGACGTTCGGACGGCAAATACGATATGTAATATGCTTGAAACACCATGTGTAACTTGCTGAATTATCAGTCAGGCACTCAATCACATCTCTTTATCGTACAAAGTTTCACTTACCTCGTCGTCGCCTCTCTTATATTGCTTGGCCTGCCTATTTCCTTTCATCAAATTTGCAGGTCTGAGTCCAAGATCAATGCCACATCCTCACACCTCGTGCGCCTGAAGTTGATCCGTCGCTCCTCTTTTCAGTTCAATATTCTCTCTCTCCAACTCCTCAACCCTCTTCCTCATCTGCTCCATCCCCTCAGACACTCCAATACTGAGCTCCTCGATGATCTTGATAAGCCTCCAGAGACGCAGGACAATAATCAGCCCCGCGATTTCCTCGATGCCGTCCCCATGCAACACCAGCATGACAACATCCGCGGCAAAGCTCGCAACGATAACCGTGGCATCCAGCCAGTGAAACCACTCTTCAAAGAAGCTGTTCAGGACCAATAACCACAGAGTAGCAAGTTAGTCAACAATCTCTTCAAAGGAAACGAGCCGGAAAAAAAGAACGAAATCACAAACTCACCCAGCTCCAAAAGCCCAAATCATACCCGCCAACTCGACCAGAAACAAGGAGCTGACCACCGTCCCGAACACGTGCAACCCCTCCCTTGTCTCGGCCACCCACTCTGCGCCCTCCTGCTTTAGGTCGCAGGCGATCAGGGCCACGAACATGTCGGCCACAATGGATGCTACGTCCATTGCCACTAGAGCGAGGACGATGTAGTGTTTTATTTTGGACGAGAGGAACGCCCTTGCTTGCGCTAAGAGGTGGCGGTGGGACCGTGCCGATGATGACGAACATGATTGGGGGAACAGGCCATTCTGAGACGAGGGAGAGCTGAAGGCCATGTGTATGCGACGAGGGGAGGCGGAGAGGGAAGCTCTTCCTCCGTCGGGTGTTGCTGCAAGTGTGTAGAGAGGAGGGCTTGGAGAGTCTGACTCGGTCATTCTTCCTTCGACAACCTGAAAATGGAGAATGGGTTCGACTGGGCCATGCGAGATGAAAGGAATGTGAATGAGTGCTGAAGATGAAAAGCGTTCAGAGGAAGATTGTGACGATTGAACGTTAGGAGTACGTCCGTGAATAGGTGAGGATGTGTCGTCTCACCATGCGAATCAGCTGTTATCACTTGGAGTGGCCCATGTGATATTGTGGACAGCTGTGGGAGGATCAATAAACTCAAGAGAGCAAGTACTCTACTCATCTCAGTGACTTTGATATAAAAAAAATGGCAAGAATGACCATGGACCAGTGGAAGGCAGCATCGATCGGCGGGTTGGCCTCAAGTTCGCAGCAAGAGCGTTTCCCGATCCTGGAGCTACCTCTAAGTATGAGAAAGTCTAACCGTACGGTTACGAATGTCTATCCGTACGGTAATCCACTTTTTCCCTCACACATATCCCTAACCCTGCCATCCCCTCCCTGCCAGCACCAGTCCCACTCGTACTACGACCGCCAAGCCCTCAGATTACAGCCTATTACACATTCAAACCCCTGCACAGCACACGTATCGCTGACAGCCGTAATAGCCGTGACAATTGCTAACAGCTGTAACAATCGCTGACAGCCGTGACAGCCGTAACAATCACTAACAGCCGTAACAATCGCTGACAGCCGTGACAATCGCTAACAGCTGTGACAATCGCTCACAGCCAATCGCTGACAGGCGTGACAATCGCTGGCAATTGACAGCAATTGAGTGCGATTAAGATAGTCGCTCAATTGAGTGCGATTGAGATAGTCGCTCAATTGAGTGCGATTGAATAATGAGGTGTGCGACCGTGCCGCTAATGCCCTGTAAAGTGCGCTGTAAAATGCTTTGTAAAGTGCGATATGGGGGTGCGTATCTGGTCTGGGCACTGCGGTCTGGTGTTACGTATGAAAGAATGGTAATGCTTAGATTTCTGGGCGAAATTTTCGAAAGAATACATGTGACATCTGTGGCCGCGCGAGGGTTAGGGATATGTGTGAGGGGAAAAGTGGATCACCGTACGGATAGACTTTGGTGACCGTACGGTTAGACTTTCTCCTAAGTATACACCAAACTTAAGAGAGGTGCAGGTAAGTACCTCAAGATCTGAAGTGTTTCCGAGTAAGAACAACTGCGTTTATAGGAAGAGACACCCCCATCGTCTTTCCTTTTCCACATGGAACTGAGTAGTCATATAAGTTTACGGGATGGAAAAGCGGATGATTTCCTGCGCTTATCATGGGAACGTGATGTAGCTAATCGAACTTTGTTTGACTGAGGCACCCCTCAGGCAATATCAGATTTAATTTCACTTTGGCATCAGGCAGGCCTCAGCCTTTTGCCCTTGAACCAAGAACGGACTAAAGGTTCAAATCAACCACCTTCGGATGACACCATGCATGTAGACTCTAATCCAACCTCGTGTGTCACAATAGACAAAAGGGGTATCATTAGATGCTTCAGCCGGCGCTCTCAAGACACCAATGCGTGCAACATTCCGCCGTTTGCGACAAACCGCCATATCTTCGATCCCATACACCTCGCTTCCAGCGCTAGGCGGAGCAATGCATCCACTAAGTCCATCCATCTGATTATGATACACGAGTCCGAATGGTACCTGCAAGCATATCCCGAGGCAATGCATCTGTAATGGCCATTAAAGACCCGGAATACCATAAAAACAAAACCAATGCTGACCTTTCATCGTGCAAGTCTAACTCCAAAAACATCAATACAAAGAACGGAATCCCGAACCAAAAGAGAAAGAGTACACTGGCACGTCTTTATGGTATAATGGTGTGTCCCAACGCCCTATATGCAAATCGCTACCTCTCCATGAAAATGATACCCTTCCCAGCCCATCCCGGATTCCTCCCAAAGAATTCCATGTTCCTCCGGTTACGCTAGCCCTTGACCGCAGAGAAATGCAAATGTGTTGGTTGAATGTGGCCCCCGCCATGATGAAGCCCAGTTCGTTGTACTCCATGCCCATGATGTATCTCAGCCGTGAGGCATCTCTGTCGTCTATCTAGCAAAGAAGGGGTTCCGCTTATCGGTGTTTAGGTGTGACGGCTCCTTTTCGAGTTCTGGTTGAAGGGATCCTTGTCATTGCCAGGCCCAAAGTTGTCGATTCGGAAGAATTCTGCAAGATCGACCACCTTTCGCTTCTGTCCTGCACCCCGGCCGAGTGTTCGTGTAGCAGACTGTCTGAGCGCGCGGTTTCTGTTGTTGCGCGAACTTGTCGAGGTCGAGACGGGGCGATTCCTGGGAGCATCAGAAAGCGCCAGGTTTTCCAACTTCATCGCCTCCTCGTGAGGGAACGGGTGTGGCGATTGAAAGGTGAATGTTTCTTGTGTTGGCACCACAATCTGGAAGTCTTCTAGGTGGGAAGGTGGCTGTCGCTGCTGGGGCTCCTGCTGCGGTTGCTCGTGATCTTGTGGTTGCTCGTGATCTTGTGGTTGCTCTTGTTGGGGAGGTTCGAGCACAGCAGGGGCAGGTGGTGAGTCTCTCATTTGGTCCTCCTCTTGAATTGGATCTGATGATTGCGCCTGGGGCGATAAAGCGGGCTCGATTTTTTCGTCATCGTCGCTCTCTGCCGTTGGGAGATCCCGACCGTCCAAGCGCTCTGTCGCCCAACTCCGAATAATCCATCCTTCGCCGTCACTCAAGCCCAACCTCCTCCTGTCGAGGAACGCGAGAAGATCATCGAGACAATCTTGGTATCCCTCGCTACGCGCCTTTGCGACGGCGGGAGCGGTGGTCTTATACAGCTTGGTCACCGACAAAGCGGCAGCCTTGAAGGCTTCGAGAAGATCGTTGTCGGCGCTCATTGCGGCGAACCGGTGAAAAAGTTGTATTGTGAAATAAACGCAGCGCTGTCCGTTTGTGGTAGGGTGTTGCTGGTTGCCGAATGGGTGGTTAGGGTGGACGTAGCCAAAGGTGCGGTCTAAAGAAACAAAGAAAGACAAAGCTCGCTGATGAGTCGGTGATGGTTTGTTCAGGAGGAATGCAATGATGTCTTCCGGGGCTGAGGTGGGTAGGGCCAGGAGGGGTTTTTGCTGGAGTATCGCTTGTGGGTCAGTTCCGTTGCTAGTGGATACGAAGCGAAGTGAGGGACGGGAGTTGTCTGGACCCTTTCGATTGGATGGAGTCGCTGATGTTTAAACAAGCACGTGTACACAGGAGCCTTGCCCCGTCCGTGTGAATACAAGATGCTAACAAAAGCTTATGAACTGGAGAGGATGCAAAAGAATGGGCAATCGAGACGTTCGAGTTGCAACCGTGCGCTTTTGGCGAACTCGAACCTCGTGGTTTCCCAGACGCGGACTCGAGGTTGGTAGAACGTTCCAGTTTGGTAAATGAGTAAGACGAAATCGGCCTTGGTCGTCCCTGCCATTCTCAAAGTTACCTAGGTATCTATCGAGGTCTTGCCAGCGGCATTTCATTTCCTTCCAAGTAGCGTGAACGTGAAGTGGTGTCAGCGCATCTGTTGCACCTTTAGGTCAAAGACCATGACCTGGGCGCCTACCATTTGCACCATGCGCAACAGCCAATTCGATGTTTGACAGTTGAAGGTACACTGTGGACCAAGCACCGGCAGGGCAACGGAAAGTTTGCGGCAGAGCTGAAGTGAAGATGAGAGACAAAACTGATCAAATGGATCTACGAATACCGGAAGTTGGTTTCAGTAATATGTTGTTTTGAATTTACTGATTGATGATAAATATGTGGTAAGGAATAGATTACGGGAACGACAGTCAAGATTACCTCTACACGGTAGGTACCTTGGAATGTGGCTCTCAAAAAACGGCCACTGCCCCTGCTCGATGTATGCTGTGCCTGAACTAATCGCGTTTAGTGCGGGAGTTAAGCGGACGATACCTTCTTCGACTTGAAACTGAAGAAACCTATCCGTGTCCTTCTACACACGCGAGCAACACATGGTAGGAATAAGCTGAACGGGTTGTGCTTACGACTTCAGCAGCATAAGTTGAGGTTCCTGAGCCTCCCTCTACCGTACGTCAGAGTGCCCCAAAAGCGTCTAGCGTGTGGATCAACCAGGGACCCGAGTCGTCCAACCGACCGGCAAGGTACCGGCTGGCAGACGCCAAAGGCCTGCGTCTCAGCTGCCCGGCACTCGACTTGATCCCCTCCGTTACCTGGACCCTGTGATTGGTTGAATGAGACGCGGTTTCGCCCATTTGGGATCCTCGACTCTCGAGAAATTCCCACCCGCGGGCATCTTGACCTTTCAACAAACACCATTCCCAGACCGCGCTTCCTTCCCGTCAACCTGCCAGCCAACCCCGAGGTCGCTGGCCATCACCAAACTCATTCCAGAAACGAGGGAATCTGCACGACTTGCGCTGCAACCGACATCGCCCACGGAAACGCGTTCCAGTCGCGTTTAAGTGGTTTTGGGCCGTCTAAGCCAGGGGCCTTCCAGTCCGGACTCCGGTTCACCCTCAACCGAACAAGCGGACGAACAACACAACACTGCACCAACCAACAAAAATTCCCCCATTATCATGGCCCCACGTTCGCGACAGCCCGTCAACGACGACGACGCGTCAATGCCTGACGCCCGAGAGACTTCCAATGCTCCCGCATCAGAGATGGTATGAGGCCTACCCTTTCAATGAGTGCTCATTTGCGCCAATGCACTTTGCTTTTCGCGGCAATGGAACTGACGTTTGACCGCGGCCGTACAGGAGGTCGACGAGACGCCCGACTACACCGACTCTGACACGAACCCAAATACTACCGAGAGCAGCGTCGCAGGCGAGCCACTAGATGGGCGTAAAAAGCGATCCGAGGCCAACCAACTACGACGGAGCATTTTCGGCAAAAAGCATGACAGGCTAGGAGAGTCCAAGGTAAGCTATTCCAACCGCACATATCAGACTGTCCTTACGTCTCGAATCATGGTTCTCGGTCGCAACTGCGCGCACTCTGATTTGTGATCCTAACTCGGCTCCAGGAAGATGATTCGCTCCGAAGATTTCGCTACCTCCTTGGCCTGACCGACCTTTTCCGTCATTTCATCGAGACAAACCCGAACCCCAAGATCCGCGAGATCATGGCCGAAATTGATCGCCAAAATGCCGAGGACGCAAAGAACAAGAAGGGCGCTGGTCGCCAAGGCGGCGCTACTAGTGAGAGGCGTCGTCGGACCGAAGCTGAGGAAGACGCCGAGTTGCTCAAGGACGAGAAAGTGGGAGGCTCCGCCGAAACCGTGTTCCGCGAGTCGCCTGCCTTTATTCAGGGCCAAATGAGGGATTACCAAATTGCTGGTCTCAATTGGCTGATCTCCCTCCACGAAAACGGCATTTCGGGCATCCTGGCCGACGAAATGGGTCTCGGAAAGACACTACAGACCATCTCCTTCTTGGGTTATCTGCGGCACATCATGGATACCACCGGTCCCCATTTGGTTATTGTTCCCAAATCGACTCTGGACAACTGGAAGCGAGAGTTTGCCAAGTGGACACCAGAGGTAAATGTGCTGGTGTTGCAGGGTGCCAAGGAGGAACGTCAGCAACTCATTGCAGACCGCCTTGTGGACGAGAACTTCGACGTTTGCATCACCAGTTACGAGATGATTCTCAGGGAGAAGGCTCACTTGAAGAAGTTTGCTTGGGAGTACATCATCATCGACGAGGCCCATCGTATCAAGAACGAGGAGTCTTCGCTGGCCCAAGTAATCAGAGTCTTCAACTCGAGGAATCGTCTCTTGATTACTGGCACTCCTCTGCAAAACAACCTGCACGAGCTCTGGGCTCTGCTCAACTTCTTGCTACCAGATGTCTTTGGAGATTCTGAGGCGTTTGACCAATGGTTCTCTGGCCAAGACAGGGATCAAGACACGGTTGTACAGCAGTTGCACCGTGTACTACGGCCCTTCTTGCTGCGCCGTGTCAAGAGTGATGTCGAGAAGAGCCTTCTGCCCAAGAAGGAAGTCAACGTCTACATTGGCATGTCGGAAATGCAGGTAAAATGGTACCAGAAGATTCTTGAAAAAGATATCGATGCCGTCAATGGAGCTGGCGGGAAGCGCGAGTCCAAGACAAGGCTCTTGAACATTGTTATGCAGCTTCGCAAGTGCTGCAACCATCCTTACCTCTTCGAGGGAGCCGAGCCTGGTCCTCCCTATACCACAGATGAGCATCTCGTTTACAACGCGGGAAAGATGCTCGTCCTGGATAAGCTGCTTAAGCGACTTCAGAAGCAGGGCAGCCGCGTCCTTATTTTCTCTCAGATGAGCCGTTTGTTGGACATTCTCGAGGACTACTGTGTATTCCGCCAATACAAGTACTGCCGTATTGATGGCGGCACTGCCCACGAAGATCGTATTGCGGCTATTGATGAGTACAACAAACCCGGCTCGGACAAGTTTGTTTTCTTGTTGACGACCAGAGCCGGTGGTCTCGGCATCAACCTTACTACTGCCGACATTGTCGTCCTCTATGACAGCGATTGGAACCCGCAGGCCGATTTGCAGGCCATGGATCGCGCCCATCGTATTGGACAGACAAAGCAAGTGGTGGTTTATCGTTTCGTTACGGATAACGCCATCGAAGAAAAGGTGTTGGAACGTGCAGCGCAAAAGCTGCGCCTCGATCAGCTGGTCATCCAGCAGGGTCGTGCTCAGATTGCCGCCAAGGCTGCAGCTAACAAGGATGAGCTTTTGTCCATGATCCAGCATGGTGCCGAGAAGGTCTTCAAGAGCAAGGGCGGTTTCGGTGCCTTGCCTGAGAATGGCGCTGAGTTGGCTGATGACGATATCGATGCTATTCTTGCGGCGGGTGAGAACCGAACCAAGGAGTTGAACGCCAAGTACGAAAAGCTCGGACTTGATGACCTGCAAAAGTTCACATCGGAATCAGCGTACGAGTGGAACGGAGAAGATTTCGCGGCTCGCAAGAAGGACATTGGCATCAACTGGATCAACCCGGCGAAGCGTGAACGCAAGGAGCAGATCTACTCCATCGATAAGTACTATAAGCAGGCTCTGCAGACCGGCGGAAGGACAGCGGACACAAAGCCCAAGGCGCCGCGCGCTCCCAAGCAGGTACCTGTGCACGACTATCAGTTCTATCCCCTCCGACTCCGCGAATTGCAAGATAGAGAGACGGCATACTACCGGAAGGAGATCGGCTACAAGGTTCCCCTCCCTGATGGCGATGACGAGACCCTGGAAGAGCGCGAGGCGGAAAGGGCTCTGGATCAACAAGAGATCGACAACGCCACGCCCTTGACAGAAGAGGAGCAAGCTGAGAAGCAAAAGCTTGCAGAGCAAGGCTTTGGTGACTGGAACAGGCGAGACTTCCAGCAGTTCATCAACGGCTCTGGCCGCTATGGCCGCAACGACTACGAAGGGATCGCGCAGGAAGTCGACAGCAAGACTCCTGCAGAGATCAAGGCGTATGCCAAGGTATTTTGGCAACGGTATACCGAGATCCCGGACTACAACAAGTACCTCAAGGTCATTGAGGATGGTGAGGAACGTATGCGCAAGATTGAACATCAGCGCAAGATGTTGCGTAAGAAGATGAGCCAGTACCGCGTGCCATTGCAGCAACTAAAGATCAACTACACTGTCTCGACAACCAACAAGAAGGTCTACACGGAGGAAGAGGACAGATTCCTCTTGGTGATGTTGGACAAGTATGGCGTCGATTCGGAGGGCATCTATGATAAGATCCGGGATGAGATCCGCGAGAGCCCCCTTTTCCGCTTCGACTGGTTTTTCCTCAGCCGTACTCCCATTGAGATCAGTCGTCGCTGCAACACTCTGCTGACGACGATCGTCAAGGAGTTTGAGGACGAGCCTAGCACCACCACCACCAAGGCCAAGGCAAACGGGGTCAATGGCAAGCTCAAGCGTGAAGCGGATGATGGAGACAACGATGAGGACGGCGTCTTGGGCCTGGCCCCTGCCAAGAAGAAGACCAAGGCGAATGGTGTCAAGGTAAGCATGTGACTGCTTTTCCCCCTTTGGAGATGCTCGAACTAATTCACCTGCCCAACAGAACAAAGCGTTAGACAATGTTAAGTCGGCATCCGGTAGCAAAGCCACCTCGGCTGCCCCTTCGCGCGCATCAAGCGTGGCGTCAACGGATTCGAAGGCGACAAAGGGCAAGGCCGCCCCTAAGGGAAAGAAGAAGTAGACCGCTTGAAGGCGGTTCAGGTGTGAGAGATAAGCTACGACACATGTATTGAGTCGCCCTGTTATTCAACGTTGTAGTTGCGATTCATATGGCTGGATGAAGGGGTATGGATGGTTCTCTGAAAATAAGGAAAGGCCGGTCTAGAGAGGGTTTAATGCAGTTGGCTCGCGGCGTTTTCGTTGTATCTTGTTTGTGTGGCGGTCGGCGATGGATAGTTTATCTACCGTAGTTTAGCGAGGATTATCTCTGCCTACATGAGGAATAAAAGGCACATCATTCAGAAGCAGTTCTCTTAGAGACGCATGGAACGTGACGTGTGCAGCTTTATCGTACAATTTCCATTACTTCGTTTTCCAGGACAATCCGGCTACCCAGGATTGAAGGCCTGCCAGTTGTGTTTAGCTGTATGTTTGTGGTTGGTGATATAGTTCACAGAAAATTGACCCAGCGTCGCCGGAATGTCCTGGAAATTGAATTGAAAGAATCGTACGGTTGTTTCGTACCCCTGTCTTTTATTTCGACTTTTTTTTTAGGAAGCTCAATCCAGCACAGGGGAGCAGAATAACAATGGAGACTGAAAATCGACGTCTACTTGTTACGTCAAATATAATATCACATGAACAAGTCCGCACGAGGCAAGAAGCAGAAGAACGACCAAATTCCAATACGCATACAAACGACTCTTCCGCGGATCAAGAACAGCGGAAACTCGCTTCCTTCAAAGGGGGTCCCTTTTCCGCAAAAAAAGTGAAAATTTCCCCCTTTTATCCTCGCGACTCATTTGTTCGTTCGTCCGCCTCATCATACCACCTGGTCTCCCCAATTTTGCTCTTTTTCACTTTTTTCACCACTTTCTGTGTGGAACCGCCCAAGTTCTCAGATTAGTTTGCCTGAAAAAAAACGCCGTTTGTGAAATGCCCATTTCCCCCAAATTGTTGGATCCCTGGACGCGCGATGTAAAAGAACCCGTTTGCTCATTTCTTTCCTCCGACAAGTAGAGAGAAAATCCTGAACTCAACAACACAACACAACACACATATTTCGTTTTCCGAGATCCGCCCCTTTCCTTTCGGCCGGCCCTTCTCGAATCCTTCTGCTTGCTGAAAATCCGGAAGTCGGTCGATCGAATGTCGATGTCGATGGTGGAATCCGCCACTTAGGCAGAAACGGTCTGCTGCTGTTGTTGCTGGTTGAGCTTGTTTTGCCTCTCCCTCTCGACCTCGTACATAAAGTCGTAGTAACCCTTGTCGAAGTGGTGGATACGGACGTAACCGTCCTCACCACCGCTGGCGTAGCTCTTGCCGGTCGGGTCGGCGGCGACCGTGTTGAGGGGGCCGAAGTGACCGCGCACGCGACCAATCTCGCTCTCGAAGATCTTGTGGTAGAAACGCGCCTCGAATTTACCCTGGCGCGCGGAGGTGGTGGTGACATCCATGGCGGCCTGACCACCACCGAGGATGACGTAGTCCTTCTTACGAGTGATGGTAGCGCTGTTAAGAGGGGTGTCGGCGGGGTAGGTCTTGAGAACCTCGAGGTCCTTGGCTGTGATGAGCTGTGGGAATCAGAGAGGTTAGCATGTGGTTCATCCTCTGCAGAGTTATTTTGGCCGGTTTAAAAGACCGTTTCGGAGAAGAAAAAAGGGGTAGTTGTGGAGCCCTATGACATACCTTGGAGGTCTTGTCCTTGGAGGCGGTGATGAAGTATGTGCGGTCGTGCGACCACTGGAGATCGGTGATGGGCTGGTTGAGCTCGTGGATGGGGATGTTGTAGAGGAGGTCGCCGTTCTTGCCGTCAAACTGGGAGATGGAACCGTCCTCGTGGCCGGCAATGATGTACTTGCTGAGGTAACTCCAGCCGGCGACGGTGGCCTTGCTATCCTCGCAGACAATAGTCATGGCCTTCTCGTCGCTCTGCTCGGCGTCAACGTCGAGCTTGATGTCGAGGACGACGATGGTACCGAGATGACCCATGCGCTTCTCCGTCACACCCAAAAGCTTGCTGCCATCCTCGCTGAACTCAACGCGCTTGACAGCAGTAGGGAAGTCCCATGTCTTGAGAAGTCTGCCGGTCTTGATCTCCCAGAGGCGGATGGTGTTGTCGGCGGAACCGGAGGCGAGGATGGTGGATGTGGGGTCAACGTCGATGGTCCAGATGGCACCCTGGTGGCCGTGGTATGTACCGAGACGCTCGCCGTTGTGCGCGAACCAAACGCAAATCTGCTGGTCCTTGGAAACTGAGAAGAGCAAATCACCGTCGCGGTTGTACCTGTAGGGAGGAACGAATTGACGTTAGAGGCTGTGTGTCTGTATGACCGGTATGCCAAAGCCAAAACACCAAGAGGGGCTGGGTCGGGGCGGTTGTGGTATGCGATGATGCGGAGGGAAGACGAACTTGATCTGGGTGAGGGCACGCTCGTGGCCCGAAAGAAGAATGGGCCTCATCTTGACTGGGGGGGTATTAATGTGACGAAGCGTAGGATGGCGGTATGGAAGTATAGTTGTCGTCGGAATGGACCAAGTGGATTCGTCGTCGAGAAATTATCGCGGGGGGGGGGTTGGATGGCGGACAGGCTGGACGACTTGGGAGGCGGGTGGATTAGTGTCTTTGTAGATGCGGTCGTCGTCGTCGGACCGGTCTTGGTGGTTTCTTTCTTTGGGTGGATTTCCACTCCCAGTAATTTTTCCGCAGATTGTGCGCGATAGGCTGGCTGGCTCTGGCGGACTCTGACGGCCGCGGGGCGAACCAAGACCTATCCCTGCAAATGCCAAGCTGCCCCTCTCCAGTCCCTTCGTCCCAGCCTTGCGCAATTGGAGCTGGTTTGGAACTCGGGACTTTGCAGGCTGCCACCTCGGTCTGCGCTTGGCAGCCTGCCGGCCCGTCTGCCACCACTGATAAGAAAGGTGTGGCTCAACCTGTGACTAAGAGCTTAAGAGCCAGCTTTATCAGCCTGCGCCGCAAGCCACCAGCTTGAAAATGGACACACGGGGACAGTGCGAGCACATTACATAAGTGCAGCAGGCCGAGAGCTCAAGGAGCATGGATGTAACATTTGGAAGTTTGGGATTTTGTATTCCGCAACTGCAGTTATATGGATGTACTTTGTATGAATTGCATCGAGGAGAATGGTTCTCCAACACTCCGAGAGCGGTTGAGGAAAATGGAGGCCTCAGCTTGCTGCCGAAACATATTGGGATCATTCCATGAATTGTGCAGTGTGAACACGTACTTGTCTGCATTTTCTCTCAACGCACATGTACATTTCCGTCCTATAGAAGAGCTGCCTACCTACAATATGAGTCTGGTTGATTCATATTTTGCCATCACATTATTATTTTTTGTGGCACAAATCCCCCCGGAACACACACACACTCACCATCGGTGACTCCTCGACAACGGCAAGGAAATTGGCCAGCCAGCCGGTGATCATTGGACACTCGACATCGATCCCTCGTCGTCTAGGAACCCATATTGTGAGTGACTCCTCTGTGCGGCGCAGAACCCTTGGATCCCGAATCTCCGTCTGGCTCCACCCCGTCGTGGAGGTGTCCGTCGAAAGAGCTTGCCGGGCGGAAGCCTCGAGTTCTGAACTTCCCCTAGAGGTACCCGGAGCTTGCGTCCGCTGGCTGTTCAGTTGTGGTGTTGTACAGCACGTACGGGTGTGTCCTCACACGACAGGAAGACCACCAAGGACCCCGCCCCTTTCTCCAGCAGGTACCTACCTCTACCTTGGTTGCCAGCCATGGCCATCTCTAGCTTCATCCAGAGGGCGTCTTCCACGTCGGGGAAGTCGCGTCAAGCCCGAAGCTGTCTCGAGGGTGCAAAACAAGGCCTTTCACTGCCGGCCCTTCACACATCCCTGTCGGCACCCGGGTTGCTGAGCACACGGCGGATTCGAGTCGCGCAGACGGGACAAGACGTGCTCGAAGGATGGACATTGCCGTGGGGTACGGAATCCGACTCTCGGAGCCCTGGGGCTACCTCGGCTTTTGCCGCCTCTGAAGCTTCCACCTGTAGCCGCCCCAGGAACTCCCGCAATTGGCGCCAATCTCCAGCGACGGGGCCTACGGGGCTTTCGGGGCCATCGCTTGTGCTGTCACCCGCTGCTGCTGCCCCCCGTGCTGGCTACCATTTTGGAGCTAATGCGCTGTTCTCCCCCTCGTCTTCAACTCTGCCCGACACTTTACCCTTTCCACCACCATCGTGTTCCTCCTCCTGCTTCTCACGCATTCAGGGTCCTGCTTCTCGACACGCTGCAGCTGCTTTTGGCCGTCCGGGCAGCTCCATCAGGACATATTCCAGTCTAGCTTTTCCCAGAGCCACAACCAGGGAAGCCACAATGGCCTCCAAGATCGACGGCACCGCGCTGGCCAAGCGCATTCGCGAGGGTCTTCGCCAGACCATTGAGGAGACCAAGAAGACCAACCCGCGCTTCCGTCCCTGCCTCAAGATCATTCAAGGTGCGTTTGATCATGTCCTGTATGCTGTATGCTTTTGCAGCGCTAACCAGTGTTGAATATGCAGTCGGTGGTCGATCTGATTCCTGTAAGTTGGCACTGACTGCCGCGCCAACCCGCCCGCTTTTACCCCGCCATCACGGAAATATTTCTGTGCCTGGCATTGTCCCTTGGGCGGTTGCTGACCGTCTGTCCGCCATGCAGCTACCTATGTGCGCATGAAGTTGAAGGCTGCCGAGGAGGTACGTACAAGCTCTGGGATTCATGTCTTGCCCTACATCAGACGGAAGGCAGACGGGCTGACATGTGAATCCAACTACATACAGTGCGGTATCGAGGCCGAGCTGATCAAGTTCGACGAGAATGCCACCGAGGCCGAGCTTGTTGCCAAGGTAGTCCAGCTCAACAACGACTCGACTGTTCACGGCGTGCTCGTCCAGCTGCCCCTCCCCAAGCACATCTCCGAGTACCATGTTACTTCGGCCGTTGCCAACGAGAAGGATGTCGACGGTTTCGGCACCCTCAACATCGGCGAGCTTGCCAAGCGCGGCGGCCACCCCCATTTTATCCCCTGCACCCCCAAGGGTGTCATGGCTCTTCTCGCCGAGGCTGGTGTTGAGCTCAAGGGCAAGAACGCTGTTGTCCTCGGTCGGAGTGATATCGTCGGCAGCCCCGTCAGCTACCTCCTCAGGAACGCTGACGCTACCGTCACCGTCTGCCACTCCAAGACCGCCGATCTCCAGCAGTACCTCAGGGAGGCCGATGTTGTTGTTGCCGCCATTGGCCAGCCTAACTTTGTCAAGGGCGAGTGGCTCAAGAAGGGTGCCGTTGTCATTGATGTCGGTACCAACTACGTTGAGGACGCTACCAAGAAGTCTGGTGTCCGTCTGGTCGGTGACGTCGAGTTCGAGTCGGCCTCCCAGGTCGCTTCCGCCATCACTCCTGTTCCCGGCGGTGTTGGTCCCATGACCGTTGCCATGCTTTTGCAGAACGTCGTTGACGCCACTACTTTTTACTTTGAGAACCAGAAGAAGAGAGGGTCCATTCCCCTCCCCCTGAAGTTGGAGGAACCCGTTCCTTCCGATATCGATATTTCCAGGGCCCAGGCTCCCAAGCCCATCACCCAGATTGCCACCGAGATTGGCCTTGCGCCCTCCGAGGTCGAGCCCTATGGTGCTTACAAGGCCAAGGTTGACCTCAGCATCCTCAAGCGTCTTGAGCACCGCCGCAATGGCCGCTATGTCGTTGTTACCGGTATCACCCCCACTCCTCTCGGTGAGGGCAAGTCCACCACCACTATGGGCTTGGCTCAGGCTCTTGGTGCTCACGTTGGTCGTTTGACTTTTGCCAACGTCCGCCAGCCCAGCCAGGGTCCCACATTCGGTATCAAGGGTGGTGCTGCTGGTGGTGGTTACAGCCAGGTCATCCCCATGGATGAGTTCAACCTTCACTTGACCGGTGATATCCATGCCATCACCGCCGCCAACAACCTTCTCGCTGCCGCTATCGATACCCGCATGTTCCATGAGAACACCCAGAAGGATGGTCCTCTCTACAGACGTCTAGTCCCTGCCAAGAACGGAAAGAGGGAGTTCCCTCCCATCATGTTCCGCCGCTTGAAGAAGCTGGGCATTGAGAAGACCAACCCCGATGATCTCACCGAGGAGGAGATCGCCCGCTTTGCTCGTCTCGATATCGACCCCGAGACC
This sequence comes from Copromyces sp. CBS 386.78, assembly GCA_030685235.1. Taxonomy (NCBI): domain Eukaryota; kingdom Fungi; phylum Ascomycota; class Sordariomycetes; order Sordariales; family Sordariaceae; genus Copromyces; species Copromyces sp. CBS 386.78. Next base: position 52,663 of record MU839159.1, on the reverse strand, counting down.
ATCACTTGGAGACGTGTTCTGGACGTGAACGACCGTCATCTGCGCGGCATTGTGGTCGGCAATGCTCCCACCGAGAAGGGCCACAAGCGTGACACTGGCTTCGACATTTCTGTTGCCAGTGAATGCATGGCTATTCTGGCCCTCAGCACCAGCCTTGCTGACATGCGTGAGCGTCTCGGCAGAATGGTTGTTGCCAGCTCCAAGAGCGGCGACCCCGTCACTGCTGATGACCTTGGTGTTGGCGGTGCCCTGACTGTCTTGATGAGGGATGCCATCAAGCCCAACCTCATGCAGACCTTGGAGGGTACTCCGGTCTTCGTTCACGCCGGTCCCTTCGCCAACATTAGCATTGGTAACAGCTCGATTCTGGCTGACAAGATGGCTCTCAAGCTTGCCGGTACGGAGCCCGATGAGGACTACGCTACCAAGTCTGGCTTTGTCGTTACTGAAGCCGGTTTCGACTTCACCATGGGTGGCGAGCGTTTCTTCAACATCAAGTGCCGTACCTCCGGCCTCATGCCCGATGTTGTCGTTGTTGTCGCTACCGTCCGTGCCCTCAAGGTTCACGGTGGTGGTCCCCCGATCTCGCCCGGTGCGCCGCTCAACCCCGTGTACAAGGAGGAGAACGTTGAGATCCTGCGCGCTGGCTGCGTCAACCTCGCCAAGCACATCCAGAACGCTCGCTCGTATGGTGTCCCCGTTGTCGTTGCCATCAACAAGTTCTCGACCGATACCCAGGCCGAGATTGATGTTGTTCGCGAGGAGTCCATCAAGGCCGGTGCCGAGGACGCCGTGCTCGCCAACCACTGGGCCGAGGGTGGCAAGGGTGCTGTTGACCTCGCCAAGGCCGTCATTGCTGCTAGCGAGAAGTCCAACCCTGAGACTCAGAAACTTCTCTATGAGGTCGAGGGCAACACCGTCCAGGAGCGTATCGAGAAGATCGCCTGTGAAATGTACGGTGCCGCCAACGTCGAGTTCAGCGAGCTCGCCCAGAAGAAGGTCGATACCTATACCCGCCAGGGCTTCGGCAACCTGCCCATCTGCATTGCCAAGACCCAGTACTCGCTCAGCCACGACCCCGATCTTAAGGGTGCCCCTACCGGCTTTACCGTCCCCATCAGGGATGTCCGTATGGCCGCTGGCGCCGGATATCTCTACGCCTTGGCTGCCGATATTCAGACTATTCCTGGTCTGCCTACGGCTCCTGGTTACTTCAACGTGGACGTTGATACCGAGACTGGTGAAATCCACGGTCTGTTCTAGATGCGTTAAGTTTAGTTAAAAGCCATTTGTTTTGCCTTGCAAATTTTTCTTGTTCGGTTCGCTATAGAGTCATCTATCTTTGCCTTGGCATTCAAGTTCGGTGTTGCGGTTTGGGTATATAATGCATTCATGATCAACTCAAGGGTGCGCTAGAAGCGGGTTCTGGTGTATGAGTACGCCGATTGTCTCTGTTCTTGTCTTTTAACAATACACACGGAATGGCGGCGCTACGGTTTACGGATTCAAAAAGAAAAACGGGGACGAGCCAATTTGGGGGCGTCGTTATGAGCATATGATATCACTGTTCGTTTTTATAGACTTTATATATCAAATGGGAGGCCAAGTTGAAGAAATATCTTTGAACGATTCCCCCCGTTTAGCAGCATATCTTGAGCGTCCTTGTACGCGATAACCTCTAAAGCATTGAGAGGCATGTCTCCAGGTTGTATTGTGAGTTTACTGATCAAGCATGCTTGCTTTCTCTCTACGGTTAGTAACTCTATATCTGACTCTGTCTTTCTCGTCGGTATTTCATCGTCTCGTTCGTCTTATTTACGCATCAATGTTAGTCATGTCTCCAAATTGTTCCCGGCGAGTCCCCTGTAAGCTTTCTAAAGTCAGTTTCTGTCCTCCTCGTTTGAACGAAGATGAGTTCTATTCATTGCGTTGTCAGTGCTATCAACGATAAAGAGGAAACAAGCAAAGATTATGCGATAAGTCAAGCAGGGGGGAAAAGGGTTTAAGAGAAAGGCAAAGGTCATGGCTTACGTCCACGGTGTGAAAGAGATACGAATATAAGAATGTCGAAGGGTGGGAGTACATGAGGAAAACATCTAGACGTTGGATAACACAGTGGGATCTTTCTTTGATCAGATTGATAGACATAAAACGGACGGAAAGTAAGTAGAGATATAGTACCGTGGAGATAACATTACCTTTAAGGGCTTGAAAATAACACAAGGTAATTGTAGTATGCAAAACATTTGACATTTAATTTCCATCCAAAGACATTAATAGTTTGTTTGGGAGTTCCCATCCCTTCAGCCATCCATCCGTGGGGAAAACAGTGTCAGAAAATGTGCTGAGGTCGCTTAGGTTTTGTCGTTTTGTCGGGCTTGAAGATGAAAAGAAGCAGCTAACGATGTAATGATAACAAAATTGTTGCTGAGCGTGGGCCAACAAAATGGCTGTGCCAATGAAGCGAATGAAGAAGAAACGAACGACTGAGAAAGCAACTGATTGAAAAATGAGTCATGAACAGGTCGTAACGAAAGGAACAGAAGGCGTGACCGCGTGAAAGGAATGTGTATGTTGTCATCCAGAAAGCATAAAGAGGTTGCGTGTCGTGCCCCGTGAAAGCCGTATGAAGTCGTGTTGGTGGCTGGAAAAGGCGACAACGAAAAGGGCTTGATTCTGGAGTTGTCTAACGGAAGAGGGAACGGAAACCAGGGCGGCCTAAATACCTGGAAGGCGTGTGCCAGTGAATGGGCAAGGCCAGTGAATGGCAGCCCAGGGCACGGACTTCCAACAAGTCGTGTAGTATACCGCCGTGCCAAACAGCTTTACCGCTCAATCCAAATGAGAGTTTTTTGCCTTGCTCCTTACTTGCCAGCACCTATCCCCGTTCCCCAGATATGACCCATTATTAACTCCGACTCGCCCCATTACCCCAACATTCCCCTCTTGTCCCAAACATGGTTTATCATACTCTTTCGTATATATGCGTCTATCCTGACAACGCCCTGTTTTATAAAAACCATCAACATTAAAACCACGGTTTATCATTCATTTCTCCGTCCTCCTCTAGCCTCCTGAGTACCCCGACAGCTTCTACATAAAGTTTGTTCTTGCCCCCAATACAGTCACTCTCCAGTCGACGGCGCACCAAGGAGACAACGCTCATCGACTCACGACGGCCCCTCGCCCGCGTGACATCTTCTTCGGTGATGTTGTCCGCAGCCAGCATGCGCAGCCAAGTCATAGCGTGCTGATCGGTTGCCGCCGAACTTCCATGCCTCGAGATAGAACTAGCCCTGTTGTTGCCCGTTCGCTGACGCTTGGCTAAATGGTGTCGTTGCTGCTGCTGCTGCTGCTGCTGCACGTCTGTGGCAACGGTGATGGTAGAGCCAATCGCAGAGATCGACCGGACCTTGTGGCCCGAAGCCCAGAATATCAAGGCACAGACGTACAGAGCCCAGTAGTCGGAGATGTCCTTTCCCCAGAGCGATGATCGATCTTCTGTTCCTGCACCTTCGACTGGCGCATACCGGGAGACACCAGGAGACACGGGACTCAAGAACTGCACAATCGAGCGGGCGGCGTACTTTGTTGCCTTGACCACGCTCAGGTCGGCCATATCGGTGGGTGCGTTGATGTTACCGCTTGAACGATGGTGATGGTTCTCTGCCCAGGCCTTCAGGCCCCTTTGGTGATTGGCAAAAACTGCGGCCGGCAAGACTTTCTTGGTGAATAACCAGGAATCGCCGCTGACAGCGAGAAGATTATGAAGTGGAGTATGATGTAGTGCGAGGTAGGTATTGGCAATGGGACAACCGGGGAAAAGGCTGCTAAGACGTGTTTCCACCTCGAGCGAACTACGAGTTCTTGAACGTGGGGACTGTAAGAAGTCAGGCTGGAAGCAAGGTTGTTCCTGCTGTGGAGGACTGAACTGGCCATTCATGTAGTGCAACTGGGGATCGACTTCGCTCATTGAGGACTTTCGAGCCGAGGCAGATGATGCGGTTAAGCCTTGCCTGCACGGGAATCGCAGAGATTCAGTCACAAGGATAATCATCCGATCGATGCTCATCTGTCTTGAAACGAAATCGGGTGTAATGGTCTCTGACGAGGGTACAAAGACAGGGACGCCAGCCGAAGGGTCTTCGGCAAGGATTTTCGCCCATGAATCTGCCGAAGAAGCCCCCCAAAGCCTCAAGCTGGAGCCCATAAGAGGAATGGGTGGGCGTGTCAGTTCCGAGTCCACTGAGGATTGGCCTGCTTGCGGCTGCTGATGATAGATAGCGGCGTGCCCATCGAGGAAAAAGCATGCTGCCAAGAGACGACGACGGGCCTCTGCATCGACCCAGTTGTTCCAGGATGCGTAAATCGATAAGTGTTGATCCGAAGGAGAGGCAGTATAATCGAGCGTAGTTGGGTGATGGTACAAGACCTGTGGGTTGAAAGCACCCTGTAAGTATGTCTGTTCACTGATCTCAAGCTGAGGTTGAGAAGGAAGAGAAAAATTCGGAGACTGATGATGATTTGATGTAAGATGAGACGACCAGAACCGTCTCTTCCGAGACGGCTGAGCAGGCGTAAGAGGAGATGAGAGAGTATTAAGATTATCATTATAAGAAGAAGTGAAAGGCGGAGAAACAATGCCAAGAGGAGAGGAGGTTGAAGATGAATAAGACGATGGAAAACTGCCGATGTGGGGAGGATTAAAAGAACTGAGGTGTCGCAGTGCAATGGAAGACATCATGTTTGAGGTGGCTGCCGTGGAAATAGAAGAGCAGTGTGAAGTGGCAGATAATGAACCAGGGGACCAGGCGCTGGGATCAACGGCCCATGACCCTTGAATGCTTTCGGGAGTTGAGAACGGCGACACAGCAAGGGACTGTGAAGCACTCACCCTCTTGTAGAGTTCCTCAAACAAACTCGAGGGCCGTATAACGGCACTCTGTCCGCGGAATCGGGCGAAGTATTCGCAGAGAAAAACTGCCTGCATGACTTGGATATTCCACTGAAGTATCTATATTGACTCTAGCGTCAGTGAACATTCTCTAAGTGACGAAGACCATGCCCAAACTCGAAGGACTCCAATCTGTGCGACTCACTTTCTTCACCTCCCTCCAAGCAAAATCGTGCATCTGGGTGCCCTTGACGCGATCTTGTTCGTTATCGAGGAGCTGAGTCGCCACCGCGGCCATAGCATACCGCAACACCTCTTCGGGGGCGCTTTCGAACGAAGCTCGATGAACTATTGGGAGCACGGGGTGAACTCTCTCCCAGTACACCTCAAGATACTGCGCAACAGCGTCATGGAGTGGATTCATTAGCGACATAGGAAAAGTGGCCCCGGGGAACCCACACCCATTACCTATCGGCAAACCCAACGTAATCAGGTTTCCGTTCTCATAACCAACACCGTCGTTGGTGTAGCTGGGATTGGCACTACCCTCAAGCCCAGCTCTCATGGCGTCAAATAGGGCGATGTCTTCCAAAGGGAATGGGGCGTCCGGCATACCATACGAGGAGTCCAACAAGGCATCTTTCTGGATCCGGGTGTCTAATCGAGGTCGAAGGGCGGTGGCAGATGATGCTAAAGTTTGTGTGTGAGAGGGCGTGTTCAAAGGCGGGGTTGAACTACGAACAGATGAAAACGAACCACCACGCTGGTGCTGGTGGTAAGAGCCTCGCGGGGAGCTCGCTCCAAGACCTACTCTAGGAGGTACAATGAGATGATCGTAAGGCCGCGGCTGTGAGCCGGAATTGTAAGACGGCGAGGTTGCTGAACGGCGAGTGAACATATTTCCTGGTTGAATTTGACCCACAGCATTGGAACTCGGCGGGAACGGTTGCGGAAGGTTCGGAAAAGGGGTCATCACTGGACCTGTCCATATCTCCGTACCAGATACTGGAGTTGTTGAATAGCTCGAGGTGGTCGTTGTCGAAGGAGAATGGCGCCAGGATTCTGAAATAGGTACATCTGTAATGGGTACTTCCACTCTTGGCTGTAGCGGCAGTGTCCTAGGTGGTTGAGGTGGCCAATTGATGTCTGGGGACGATACAGCCGGGTTGTATTGAAGTCCGGGGGGATAGTGATACGGATCTTGGGCTCCTGCATAACCCGACTCTGACTGCATTCCTGGCACTGCATCATTGGGTAGTGCCTTTGCGCGAGGAGCAGAAGAGCCCGGTGATAACCCGTCAGATGGTATTTGGTCCGACCGCGGTGGTACAAATCCGATCTGTGAAGAGGGTGGATCACGATGGTCACGCTTGCCGTCTGCTGGTATAGTTTGAGGCACTTTATCGCCTTCTTGCTCACTATAGAGGTTATTAGGATCAATCATTTCTGCATGCCACTTCACAGGTCAGTACCTACTGTCTTTGCTGATGTCGAGCTAGCAAATCTGGCCGATGGAACGCCTTATCACAGTTGGTGTATGGGCAACGGTACTCTGGGGGCCCATGACCAAGTTGATGACGCCTCAAATGCTCTGCTCTCGTAAATGTCTGTTCGATAGTGTTAGCAGGCATTGGATTATTCCCTGGGAGTATGGGAGTTGTCGTGCCTTTGGTGGTCTACAGATATCGCAAACATGAACTGGTATGCCTTTCTTTGCTCTGCTCACCCGGCCGGTGATGGGCGTGAGCCTCGTGGGAAGCTCGGGAGTATGGGGTTGTGAAGGCATTGGCCTCATTGGCGTGTTCGACTGGTGGTAGTTGCTGCCCATTGATGATGAGGCAGATCCATATCCAATATGATCCGCCGAATCATTACTCGCTGTGCTACGGCGACGCATCGTGGACCTGGTATGAACAGCTGGTGGGATCGAAGATGCAGCAGGGTTGACGTCTTTGAATCCCCAGCTAGTGCCTTGGTTCTTGGTCTGAGAAGGGGCAACAGCTAGGCTGATATCTTGAGGTTGGATGGATGGTCCTGAGCTACTGTCATATCTCGGGAGCGTGATAGGTGGTAACGTTGTCAGTGGTAGTGGTGGTAGCGGTGGTAGTTGAGTATGGGGAGGTGGTCCATAGGGATGGCCCCTGTTGACTGGATGGTCTGAGGCGACGTCCTTTTTATTGATGTGACGAGACTCAGTGTGGTCGTCGTTGACATCCATTATGAGCTTGAGACTAGCCATTGTGGGCGGCAATCTCAAATTTGGAAGTCAGATACCAAGTTAGTAATACACAGCCCGGTTTGAATGTCCGGATTGAATATCCGCAAGAGCAGAGGTAGCAGTCAAAGAGGAAACGTCAAGTGAGATCTGGTAGGGCAGTACGTAGTACGTACAAGCGCGGCTCCAGCACGCGCGAAGAGGAGGCTTGATGGGTAGTATGTACGTGGGTAAGAGTGCAAAGACAGGAAACAAGCCCTCAGCCTTCTTCCGAGTAGAGAAGGGTCGCGTCGTTAGGCGATCCGAGTGGAGACATGTCGAGAGGTTGCGTACTAGGTACGGGCTCGCGGCACGCTGGAGGCACTGCTATATCGAAATGGCCTTTGCACCGTACTGTGTAGACTTAGTGGACTTGTAGTTGTGTACTGCGGCAGAGTAGCAACAGAGAGTTGCGTGAGTAAGAGACATACGTGAAGGCTAGAGTGTGTGTGGTAGTAACGAGATTGATGGGAAAATCGTCTTGGCCTGCTTTGCAGAGGCTTGGTACCCGTTTGGGAGAGGCTGTTGCTGCGGCCAGGGGTCGGTCCCTGTCAGCTGGGGATGTGGATGTGTACAAGGGTCAGTGGGGAGGGTAGGACAGGGGATATTGGGTGGGCGGAGAAGTTTGGGGGATGCGGGAAAGGGGATAGACGGAGGGTGGGATTTCTCTTAGCATGTGCATACGTATAGAGGAGAGTAAACGCAAGCTACTCAGCTACTTTCCAGAAGAGATCCCAAGATACCCAAAGTCTTGGGCTGCTAACCCACATGATGTTTGCCGCGATGGCAAGCACGCATGCGATAGACGCCATGGCGGCACCAATCAAGTGTTCTTAAGCCCACCAAGTCAAAGCGATAGTCGCGATTAGACAAGCGCGCAGCTGAATGGTGTCTACTGCAACTAGAGATCCGCATCAGCCAAACCTGATGCTGATAATCGAAAGAATCGTGCTCCGTCACATAGCTTGTAGGCCGGTCCCAATGACGATTGGGCTTCATATGTGCGTACGCTTTTGGCACGCGAAGGAAAGAAGGAAAAAGAAAATACCTGCTGCGAACTGTCAGAAAGTCACAAACCCCCTCGTAGATTGAGTGATCCAGTCTTTGTAGATGCAATTGTCTCATCTGGGTTTGTTGTAAAGTTTGGAGGAAGTAGGATACATAGGTGGATACGATGAGTACCGCTGTGATGCCACAGTGTCGAGCTGTTGGATTTTTTACTGTGTAGTATCTTGACTTGAGCTTTCGCTTCGCGTTAGTCACTGGAGGATTCCCCTGCCCGCTACCCTGACAACGAGAGGCGCAGCTCTTCTTACCTGCAAGCCCGGCCAAATCGTAGCACAAGCGTCTAAAATGGGGACAACTCCACGCATTCCCTAGCGTTGTGTGACCGTCGACTTGTAGCGCTTTCGACCCATGATCTACTCGACCGGTATGATGGATGTAGCTCTTTGTCCAAAGAAATGGCACCAAGAAGCCGCGAAGAATTGTATCCGGACGTCTGTGAGGATACACAAGACGCGGACATCTTCTAGAATTCATATAGAAGAAATGCAAGCACCTTGAGACGCGAGCAGTACAGAATCCAGGTCGGCCCTCTCGGGCCAGTTCTGGCAGTGAGGACGGTGAAAGAAAAGAATCAAACTGGATGTGGTGATGGAGCGAAGTCGGCGTCTAAGCATGTCCTTCCACCCAGCTTGGCGAACATCTCATCAGGCGGCGCTTGTCCCGCGTCTGTCGGCTCTCGAGTCCTCGAGGACATGGTATCGCGTTATGTGTGCAGGTGTGGAGTGCATTGCCCATAGTGTGTGCAAGAGGCTCGGTCCGCTGTGGGCCAGGGGTAACTGCAAGGTTGGGGTGATCTGCTGTTCTTCAGTCAAACATCAAATATCTGAACAGATGAAAGTTTGAACGATGGGACATGATGCAGTAAATATTGTAGTATTTACTGGCTGTGCTCGGGTCCCGGATCCAAGACCTTGGCTTCAAACCCGTAATCTTTAGTTTAGACGCGACTAGAAATCTTCCCCTTTCGCTGATGAAGAATGATATTGTGGGGGACGATGCGGAACAATGGAGAGCATTGCAACGTGGATGGGTGGTGGACGCAAACCAGGGGGTAAACGCCATCGTCGTTCTCATTGGCGAGGCCGTTCCCACCGCACACAGCCAGTCAGAAATCCTATTTTGAGGATCTCAATCGCAGATCTTGCAAGTAGATGATAGATGATGGAAGATGCCGATGACGTGACGGGTATACGTGCTTGCCTCTTCATGAGTTGCAGTCTTTATGTGTCTTGGGATTTGGTCGACATTTCTGCAGGCATATGAACCATAGGACTTGCCTCCAAGGCACATCATCAACCCCTTGCTGGGGGCCATGAGGCTCAACGAAGGAGGTTTTGGGTTCTGGCCCGGAAGCTGCCGGACACTTGAACGGCTGAAGCTAAGTTCTGGGGGCCAAGAGTTAAGGGAGAAGCGGGGACCAAACTCGGGAAGAATCCGAAACAAAATCAAATTGTCTGCATCGCACGACCTGAAACCCAGACCGGGTAGGCGTACAGAGTGGGAGCAAGGTTAATCAGCCTTTGCACCACAGGCCATCCGGACCGTCAGCCTCGTATGCAAGGCAAACAAGCGAACGGATATAGCCATGATCCATCTGATAACGGCTGAGCTTCAGCTGTGCTGTTGGCTGATGATGAGAGGGGGATCGCTTGTAAGAGATTGACAGCTAAGGATTGAACAGCGATCTCCAACAACATCCACTAGCAGCTGCTGAGGGCAAGGTACCCATGATATGCCATCATATCTCTCTCAGTGATGCTCGTTGGCAGTTGAAAGGAGTTGTGATGAGCTGTCCACCGCGCATACACCTCAGTTCCTCATTCGCTGTCAAGGACCTCGAATGCTGCATGACGGGACTTGAAGAGATGTTTGTTCCTGTGGCCGGGCATCTACGTATGCATGTGTATGGGTTGTATACTGACCACATCAAGTGTTGAAAGATGAAACATCGATCCAAGGCAGAGGGGGCGGACGTGCAGTGAATTCTTGGCCGTCGGCTGACGCGCCTAACATCCGCGGTGGGTTTGGTGATCAAGCGCAGGTACCCCAGCTACACACAGTGCCCCACTACCTAGGAACGTCTGGATGTAGTGGTGATCCCGCAGGTCGACATTGAGGCCTGAAATGGTGTGTAATGGAGGTGCGAAAGATTCAACCATATCGCGGTGGTTTGTGGTCTCGGGCCAGGTGGCAGTGCTGACATGGTGTTGAGAGACGGTGCAAGCCACAGAGCCCATCAGGCGGCCAATCATGCTAGCAGGGACCGGAACTTGACGCGGGCCCGCGATGCTTGCTTGATGCTGGATATCATTCCTAGTGTAGATGTTTCTGTAAGTCCATGTTTCGAGGGATGAAGGCAAGGATTCGCTGTGGATACAATCATAGATCTGCCATCTACCTACACAGTAGGAGGTGGATGGTGCCAGTCGTGATGGCCATGGTGACCCCGTCAAAATGCGGGGCATCGGCATCACCCAAGCAAGAAGACGGTGGTCGAGACAGGATTGAGCTGCCTCGATTGGGGGTGAATTTCGGCACTTGACTTTTGAAGCGAGCGAGGTGCATGGCGTAATGGAATAGTTCGGCAGTGCTGCGCTTTGTGTTGCATTGGGCGATGGATAGGTCGACATGTTGCGGTGAGAGGTTAACAATTTTGAAGAATGGTTGAAATCAGTCAAAGATGGAGGTCGGGTACCTAGCATTCGAGAATGGAAAGACGGAGAGGGCTTGCTTGCCCCGTCTGCGCACAAGTTGGTGCCGGCTGGTAGAGCAACTGCAGAACACTATCAAATGCTTTGCATGACTGGTCTGCTACTTCCCAGTCAGTGGCTTCCGGTCTTGGCCGGCGCTTACATAGTACTGTAAGGCGCTTTTATTTTTAGCATCCGGCTTGGCATCTCCAACTTCCCCAACACCCAACCCCACCACCTTCCCCGAAGCTACCCCACCATTGACTACCATCCATCGCGCTTTCACTTCAACAGTTTGTTGTGGAAGGATTCCTTCCAGTTTCTTCCATTGAAGAGGCATACTTGTGATTCATATGGCTCTTTCCGTTACCATCCCATGTCAGCATGCGCACTGGGATCACTCATGTCACAACATCTGCCCGGACATGACGCGGTCATGATTTGGATGTTCTCCGCCTGGTTATCGTAGAGCAGTTGCCCTCTCCATTCATGCCTCTTGCCCTAGATCGCAAAGGCTTCTTAAGGTCGCACAGCATCAAACAAGACCAACAAAGTCAATAATCGTTAACTGAGAGACCGACCGTTGCGCGGGACCGGAACTGGATGCCCTCGATCTTATCCGCGAGCCACAGGGAACGAGTCACGAAATCAGGCACGGCAGGACTTATTCTTCCAGGTTCATAGAAGGGGGCCACATCCCACCTTCTATAGTTTCATTAGATCTTCTGTCCATTTGGACTGTACAGCTCGTCTCAGGCTCTTACTTCCGGTCCAATCACACGGTGACCTCTTTCTCAGCTTGAAGATGCCGCCCCTGAACTCTTCTCCTTTGCGGCGTCGTTATCACGGGACGACCCGAAGGACAACGTGTTCAAGCATATGTAATCTTGGCTGGTCACAGTCAAGGCCGCCGAATATGGGGAAACTGGTGCCCCGCGGAGCCGAAAATGGCTCTAACTGTTGGTCCTGCGAAAGATTAAGGACCTTGGATCTAGACTGTTGCATGTAATACGCCCGGGGCCAAAGAGAACTTCAGCTTGTTACAGACTTCGGTTTATACAACATCGTTGCATCAAACGATTAACCGGGTCTCTGGTACGTGAATTTGTCGAAAACCACATCCTGCATCACTCTGAGCATACACGGCCTTTCTCTCCATCGGATACCGTCCCGATCCAATGATCGCTCAAGTCGCCCTATTGAAACGATTCTCGCAGAATGCCAGCCCAAGTGAGCTAGTAGTTGAACCAGTTCTATTTCAACGTAGGAAAACATACACACTGCAGGATGAAAAGGCCCGAAAAGCTTTCACTCACTCGGAGGATAAGCCGACTAAGCCAGTTTCCAAATCCATACTATTGTTGCACACCTACACAGTAGTACACCCCTGTGTTCCTGGTAGGTGCTGTGGTACAGCGCGTGGTTCTTGCGAGGTGATACAAACCATCACAGCCACAGCCTTACCGAAGTCTCAAAGTCCCTTTTTGCGCCGCCCATATGTTACTTCGCACCGTGTATACAACGAGGTAGTACTTCGGAATAGAGGTGCAGTGGCCTTGTCTTGACGCACAAACTTCCATTGCATACGAGATATTTAACAACGCCGAATGTCGGGATCTTTCTATTTGCCTCGAGGACGCATTCAGCTTATAGTCACTAGCCGTCAATGAGGGAATGTTTCAGGCCTGAAGGACCGTTGCATCCTTGATTCGAAACGTAGACGATCTGCAGATAAATGGATGGCGGATTACGGGTTATCACTTCGTTATAACTTAAGACCGAAGCTTGGCTCAGAAATATATCGAATGGCTTCCGGTAAAGGGTGCGATGAGTCTCCATCTATGACAGTCATCGTCACTTACCAGCCGGTGTTGTAGTTGATCGAGCATCATAGTGATTCAACTAGCTCGTATTTTATTGAACACCAAAGCAAAACCAGGTAGAGGTTTTGGTACTGCGAGTCGCATCTAGCCGAACCTATTTCGTTGAAGGCACAAGGTTGAATCGAGCAGTCCGTGGCACAACTACCAGGCGTTGACGACTCGGCAGTCACTTTTATGATGGACTGAATCTGGAAGGAATATGGCGAAATAACCATATGAAATCTAGACTACCACCTGCGCCGCCGCGCCTGCCTGCCCTTGATAAGCGACCAGTCCAGGCCGAGTTGGCAAGATCTCCTCGGGACGAGATACATTAGCTCAACTGGTCCCATTGAGGGTCTCTCTTCAGTGTGCCGTACCCCCCGGGCCGGTTCACGAAGAGATCCTGCGTTCGACTCGGTTGCACGGCACGATTTCTTTTCGAGCAAAGCTGGGAATTTCGTGTGTCGTCAAGACAACGTCCTCCGAGGCGAGTAGTAGTGCCCCGCGACTTTGAATCTTGTTTTCTTTCTTTCTTTTCCTTTTTTGCCTGCTGAAGTTGGATGAGTCGGAAGTGAAGGCGAGACAAAATCTGGTGGTGAGCATGTCGCGTACAAAGTGACTCTGCCGTTCCATATCGCGCAAAATTAGCGATGGGTTGGGGCATTGGCTGTGAAGTATCCTGGAGGACTGTCTTTCGGCGATGCTTGATGTGGTGTGTTGAATCGGTGTGTTGAATCACGACGATGACTGACTTTAAGAGGTGACTTCCACGAGGGAAAATATTGAACTCAGCTACAACTTCGGAAAAAGGCAGTGGCAGGATTAATCATGCGCCCAGTCATCACCTTATTCTCCATGTGCATCGCACCTTCCATCGTCTCTTGTGCCGCAAGAAGAAGGGCTAGCGCAATGTGGCTCGCGCGGGGAAAAGAGTTCGGACAATTGCAGGTTGAAGTACCGTGTTCGTATTGAAATACTGGGGGCGAATAAACGACGAAAGGTCATGAGTTAAAGTACTGGAAGGGAACAAGAAATAAAAACAGTAGTGGTTCGTCGATAGGAAAATGGAGAATGCTAGTGTCAAGTTGTATGTTTGCGGCCATGATAAGCATGAAAAGCATATGGAAACAGCCAGGCCAACAAAGTAACGTATCTCGACTGTCAAAGTGCGAATGGGGGCATTCGTTTACAAAAATAAGTCTTCATGACTCGGAAGCTTTCCCCTTGGGGTTCCTTGGTAGGTACATAGATAGAAACGCAAAGCTTGAGCTGCTCACTTGTTTCGGGGGAGTGAGATGTTAGATGACACACATCCACCCCCGTGGGAGTCAATGATAGAATCAAAATCTTCACGTGGCAAGGAAGATTGGCGAGTCATCGGGTAAGATTCAATAGCAAATGACGGGGATATCGTTCTGTCCTCTTGCCGAGAAGTCTGACTCAAGTGACATTTTAGCGACCTAGGGTAAGATGCTCCAAAGTCACATATATGTCAGCTGTACGACAAGAGGTTATAAACCCTTTATATGTATCAAACAAAGTCAACGAAAGGATCCAAGGTTGAAGTCAGGCATCGAATTTTCTGAAGCAGTAAACAGAATTTAGAAGCAACGCGAAGAGTCAGAAATGCCTTCAAGAGGTTAATTATTTCCCGGCATCAACAGAACGACGACTGTCACTAACAATTAAATGAACCTCCACCGCCGAGACCAAAACAGTGACTTCCCCATCTCACAAGCCAAACACCCTCCATGACTGGATGACAGATTGTACCTCTTTGGACACTGAAAGATAAGATGGGAGGTAGATGTACTTACGAGCTAATGCCCACCAGCACCCATCTCCGCTCACACCAGATGATTCCCACGTGCGCATCTACCACACTCACCCGATGGCTGTCCGACGGGCCATTACTTACATAAGCCCATCTCACCCTCAGCAATGCGATGTCAAGCAACAACCCTTGGGCGCCACCACCCGCAGCCGCCGCCGCCGCGCTTAGCTGTACAAGCAAGAAAGAACCCGAGGGCGTTAATGGCGGGTCGGGCCACTGGTCGAACATAGAGGCGGGAGTGTGTGTCGTTGTTGAACTCCCGTAGGTTAGACTTGTAGGTGGCGACAGTTGGTGGCTTGCACTCCTAAAGGGACTGGAGCCCGAGGTTGATGGTGACCGTTGGCTCTGATTGAATGTTTAAGAAGCGGGAGAAGCATATGCTTACGCACGGTGATCGGATCGGTTGGGCAGTATGAAGTGGGAGGCTTTCAGGAACTGTGCCACTTGGGTGCTTGGAGTTCATCGGTGGTGACTGGCTGGCTCCTGCACAAACCAAGTCCTGTCGTCTGTTGTCGTAGAGAATCGTGAGTTTGAAGTTTTGATTAGAGATCTCTTGGTTTCGGTTACCGACCATTTCATCTATTTGCTCTCTGAGTTAACAGAGACAACAAAATTAGTTGCGAGCGTGATCCTATCTTGGGATGATAGTCAAACAAGTTGTAGTCCTATGGGCTGATGAAGACATATGGAAGATTGATTCAAGGAAGAACGCAGACAGACTGAGAGAATCCATTACTTACCAAGCGCTGAAGTCTCTAATCGACGGTGGTTTAATACTATTCCAGAGTCGCTTTCTAGGCTATCTTGTCAATAACTTTCACCGCTATCGTTTAGTTCTCACGCCTCCAATAGATAAGAGGAGAATTGTTGTTGAAGAGAGAGGTGAAGAGAGAGGTGAAGAGAGAGTTGAAGAGAGAGTTGAAGAGAGAGGTGAAGAGAGAGGTGAAGAGAGAGGTGAAGAGAGAGGTGAAGAGAGAGGTGAAGAGAGAAGTGAAGACAGAAGTGAGGTGTTGAAGAGAGAAATAAACTAGAAGGTTAGAGGACACTACGCATGTATGGATACTCTGAATGAATGATGTCCTTCCGAACCATTTAATGATGATTGGGTAAGACCGGGATAGCAACAGTCAAACAAGGAGAGTACAGTTACCCTCCACCAAGGAGGTAAACTCAAAAAACCATGCCAGGTAGAAAGAAAGAAAGAAAGCCCCGGCACCCATTTTATTACACCCTAACCGGCCCTGTGCCCTCCATCCCAACCCCAATTGATTCAGGTTCTGTTTTGATTTTCGATCCTTCCCATCCCATAATCATATTCAAAGAGACGCCCGTCTAACCCAAGATTCAACGTATACCGTTTTCTTCAGACACGCCTCTAAGCACGGCTGGAAGAAGCCGAGGCCGAAGCCGCACCGGAGCCAGCCGGGACGTTGGACCTCCGCTTCTCGCTACTTCTCTTGTTGTCACCCTCTTCCGAGTCATCATCGCTAGGTGCCCGGCTACCGTCTTCCTGGTTCGGCCCCCGGGTCCTGCTCATCTAAAGAGGACAGAGTCAGTCAAAGCACTCAACAAGCAGCGCTCAGTGAAAGAAAAGAAAGCAGAACACTTACCCAAGATCGTACACCGCCGACCAGCCCAAGGGTATAGCCCGTAATAAAATCGTTCCCGTTTCCTGCCGCCTGCGCAGCAGCCTGTGTCGGGCTCTTGGGAGCCAAGTTTGAGGGACCAGCTTGCGCCGATCCTGAAGCAGGGCCAAGAGGGCTGGGGCTGGTGGCATTCGAAACATCGGCGCTACTACCGCCGTTCTGCGCCATAGCCATCAACTGTGGAGGCAGTCGGGGGAACCCAGAAGGGCTTGGGCTCTGGGGCCGACTAGACGGCCAGAACTGGCGCAGCTCCTTGCTGAGCTCCTGTCCGGTCGTAGCCCAGTTGCTGCGGATATTGTCACGCAGATCCTGGATGTGACGCTTCAGGTCAAGCTCGTTCTTCTTCAGCCAGCTGACGTTGAGCTCTTGACGCGATGCACCGCGCTTGAATTGACGGGCAATATACTTTTCATAATCGCGGACGATCCTGTGGAGAAAGAAGAAACTGTTGTCAGTACAGAACCTGGGATGCAAGCATGGGATGATAGGTGAGGGTTAACGAACTTGGTGATAATACCAGTGGTGCTCACACCCTCTGTCCGTTGCGTGACCAGGAACTTGCCAGCCGCCTTGATGGGCGCATAAATATCGTCACCCTCATCAGCACCGTAGGGAATGTCGTCGTGGGCAACGTAGTCAATCTTGTGTTCCTCGAGGAACTCTGGTGTGACGATCCAGGGGCAGTCCTCAATAACCTCGTCCACCCACTTGCAATGCCGGACGGTCTCGGCACGCTCCTTGCCTGACAAAACGGTCAAGCCCTTGCGCTTGTGTGTATCCTCGTCGCCTGTCACGCCCACAAGGAGGTAGACTTCGGGGAAGGCCTTCTTGGCCTGCTCGAGCTGGCGCATGTGTCTGTGGTATGTTGTGGTTAGCAAGTGCCTTTACAAGAGCTACGAGGAGCCTCTTTCGTTATCCTCGGCCACATTGGAAGCCCAAGCTGCGCCAATTGCCCGGCTCCGTGGGCATTGGTCTTCCTCCGTCTTTGATCGGGAAACTGTCCGCAACTAGGAAAAGGATGGACGTACCCAAGATGGAACAGATCGAAGACACCATCTGCGTACACTCTGACTGGCCTCCCCACAGGAGGATCGTTCGTCTTGTATCCCACGGGATGGGTGAGCTTTCCGATGGGCGGTGGTGCCATGGCCGGACCCTTGGATATTATTGGGTAGCCACCCGTCTCTCCGTCTTCACTGCCATTGCTCTGACCAGCGGTGGCCTTGCGGCTGCTCTTGCGGGTCACTCTTTCGGCAATGTCATCGCTGGCTTCAGTGGTATCACTAGGCTCGCCGGGATCAATAGCCTGGGCCTGCTCTATCGCATCGGCGGCGGCGGAAGCTTCTGAGGGCTGGTCGTCGTTGGAGCGCTGACGCTTGCTAGGCGGGTGGCTGCTAGTGGCCGAGTCGGTCTTTCTGTGGCCGGCGGCGGTGCGTGAAGATTCGGGAGCGGTGGTGTCGCCCTCTTCAGCCGAGGCGTCGCGGGACTCGGTCTGGATGATCTGGTCCTGGTTCATGATGGCGGCGTCGACGGGGTCGAGATGTGCGGTATTGATGTTGGAGTTGGCAACGCTGTCCGCCGCGGCAGAGCTACGCTTGCGTTTCCCAGAAGCCTGAGGCGTCGACGAGATCGGAGAAGGTGACATGGCGAGTGGATTGGGCGTAGAAAGAGAGGGAAAGAAGAGCGGGAAGGAGTTGATAAGTTGGGCCAACCGATACTAGAGGTCGGGCTAAGACTGGAAGTTATGGAGTATGCAATGGAGCAATGGAGCAATGTAGAAGGTACCCGACTGCAGTGGTAATTGTGGGCCCCGTGCTATACCCCTTCCACGACAGTTCCAGCAACGCTTTCTGTATCTCTATGCCGTCTGCAGGAAAGTCGCGCTCAGACCAAGCTAGTAGGTAGGTGCAGTGGTAGCGACGTTTGAGGATGTGCGATTGAGAGGAGGAGCGAAGTTGTCGGCGCACAGTTTTTGGAGTTTTAACGGCGCCGGGTATCAGACTTGCGGCCTGCAGGTGATTTGACAGGTTGAGAGGTACCGGGCACGAGCACATCCACTTTCGAACAAAATATCGCCAGCTTCACAATGACGGCTGTTGTATCCCCCCAGGTGGCCTCTCTTTCTCTGTTCCTTGTTTTTCTTTTTCTTTGCAATTCCGAAGCGGTGGAAGACTTCGGGGAGTCTGATTGACGGAGAGTCAATTGGCGCAATAATGGGATTGTTGCACGGGTGACCGTAACAAGTACTCTTTCAACTAAGGACGAGTCCGAAATCCGGTCGGTCTGGCTTTGGAGGGAGAGTTGCTCCGTCTCTTTCACATGCGGCTAAGAAAAAGATAGAGAAGACGTCAGAGGGCCCCTTTGGGCTGCTAGTACTACCACACACACCAGAGACGGCAAACAACGTGCTCGAGGCACCCACCGTATGGACGGAGTGACAAATGAAACAGAAGCAGACACGTGATGCTGTGAGAGGCTCATTCACAACTGGACAACACGGAACAACACTTCCAGCAATCCGGATCCAGATGTCCGGCTAGGCATCTCGGGAGAACAACATGCGCTGCCGTGGCTCAATATTTGGCGAAGCTAGCATCATCTTTCCCCGGCCGAACTTGTAGGCTTTGCGTTCCATTTTCATAGGGCACGCATTGCGCGCCTGAAGAAAATAAGGGTCATCTGCATATGATTTGGCGCCAGCGTCCCCCAGTTGCGACGCTATTGCTGCGGTGGCCGTCAAGTTTTTTTTTTTCTCTTTGCTGGTCGGGATTCCACCAAAAGGCCAAGTCCCCGGCCGCTCGCTTTTCCCCCAACTACCTAGTGTGAAGTCTAGAGGTGCTGTGTAGAGATCCAATAGCGATAGCTTCTTTTCCAGCGTCAAATCCTGCGTGAGCGGGAGGTTGTCCAGGCCAGGGCAAGCATCAAAAAAGGGTACTAACAAGGGCAGCATTGGAAGCCGGGGGTGGGAATGGACCCATTGTTAGAAACCGCTAGAAATCTCGCGTTGTTTGCAAACAATGGGGGCCCATGCCACCGGGTGCCGGAAACCGGAGTGCTTGTCGACGCCGTTAGTGCAATTGGGATGTGACCGACCGCCCCGAACGGAACATGGGAACAAGCGGAAGGGAATTTTTTGTTGAATTGCACTGCAGGCATTCGCAAAGGGAATCACGTCATTGCCAATTGCCAAGCAAGGGCCAGACCACACCATGGGCGAGTGGGCGACCTCGATCCTTACTTCCGTCGGTCTGGTGGTACGTATCATCGTGTGGCTTCCATGTGTCGACGATAAGACCACCACAACCACATTCATCATCGCCAAGGTGGCACATGCCAACATTCTGTTGCTCGTCCGCTTCATTCGAAAGGTCCATTGGCGATAGCGAGGCTGTGGGCAGCATCAGAACTAGTTTCGGGGTGCTCCATTACTTCCAAGGTCGAGCATTGACGCTTCAACAGTCGGAACACTCGGCACGACGATGAAAGGCTCAGGTGATGTCTGCTTCATTTGTATGTTTGCGATGCATTCGTCATTGGAGGTCTCAATCCTTCTTCGATATCGTGAAACAGCCCTCCTATGCTCTCTAGATATGTATATATGTGTAATCCCATTCCTTCGCGACTGGAAACGCTTTCGTTGTCGGCTTTGATCATGCTTCAGAAAATGCCAAACCCAGTAGTGACCACCGCCTATTCTGTGTGTATCCCTAAAAAGGAAACCGCCCAAAAGCCAGAATCTCACCCAATGTTCACTGCAAAACCACCTTCGACTTCCGCACAAGGTGTCGCCCACACCGTGTCTTGTCGCCAGGCTTGCTCATATAGCAATATGACTTGGCACCCTCGGGCGCAATCGGCCCAAACTTCTCCCTGATGGAGCAGTACTCCATGTTGTCGCCCATCCACTCCTGGATGTGCTTATGCAGCTGGCACCGCGTGACGCCGCATTTTCTGCAGTATGCCTGGCCACGGACCCGGAGTTGCGACAGCGACAGAGTCTTTTTGCTCTCCTCCTCGCTCTTCTCCTCCACCGGCGTGGATGGCGCCGATTTCCTGACCGTGCCTGCAAGATGCCATGCCCACTCCAGCTCGTTTGGACCCTCGCGCCGCGTCCTGAGCGGAACGATCCCGTGCATTCGCCGGTGGATGGCGTAGAAGTGCTTGTTGGTCAACCCGAGACAGGTGCTATCGATAGGGTCGAGAAAGTCGAAGACGGCCATATGCAACTCGGGCGGTAGATCGAGCAAGAGCTTGCCCGCCGACGGCACGGGCAACGGCAAACGATCTGTGACAGAGTAGGACCGGCGAGGAGGGCCCAGTGCAGGCCTGCGTCGTACCGTCACTGCCTTTTCTTCTGTCGGCTTGGGCTGGCTCCTCTCCTTCACCGATACGACCGGCTGCTTGATAACATCTTCATCGGGAAGCTGTTGAATGGTGTGGAGGGTGAAGAGGGGAGGCTGCGGGATGTGATATTCCTGAAAGGTCTGAGACCGGCGTGGAACTCGCTTGCCTGACCGCATAAGGCTCATTTCCTTCCTCCCGTGATCCTCTCTGGTGAATGACATGCCCGAACCCTGCATAAGGGTTGGGGTGCTATAGAGAACCTCGATCATGGTGGTGATGGATAGTTGATCGGTACTAGAGTTGTCTCTTGATGGTAGTTGCTGTCGTTGTTATTATTGTTGGTATGTAGCCGTTTCGTGATAACAATCCCTCTTTGATGACGGTAGTCGTTGAGGATATCGATGTGTATCACTTGTATCAAGTCGTAGTGGATGCTGGAATGGTGGTTGAATATATAGAGGGTGGCAATGGTGCCGGAGGATGGAGGTAGATGCAAAGCGGACTGGGTGCTCTTTTAAACACTTCAGGTGCCGATGCCGTCGGCGGCACGGAGATAATATACGGATACCCTCACTAGCAAGCTCATGAGAAGGTGGAGGGTAGGATGGCGAGACGGGAGGGGAGGGGTTGATAGCCGTCGACGTGGTACAGATGGATCGATAGGCGGGACGGGTTTCTGGGGAAATGTCTTGGGTGTGGAAACCAGGAGGTAGGTTGTACCTGGACAAAGAAAGTGGGCAGGATGAGTTGGAGGCGTAAGCGAAAAGAGGGCAGAGTGGAAGGCGATAGCTGAAGGCGGATTGGATTCCGATGGAGAAAGGGTGAGGTGAAATGGAAAAGAACGAACGGTAGTCTCCGGAGGGAAAAATCAAGGGCTCGTTTGTGGCACGGCGCTAGGAGAGCGCGTGGAGGGGATCGTCACGAGGCCAGACAGGCCTGTGCATGTCAGTTTCACTCCCGTTGCCATCCGTTTCCGGACGCCCTCTTGGAACGGGCCGGTACGGTCGGAGTGCTTGCTGCGTACATGCGTTATCACGCTATCCAGGTGCTGTCAAGTGCCGCCGCAGATCTTGTTGCCGTTGCTTCATCTTGTTTCTCAATCGCTGCCATCCTCAGCCTGGTTGGGCCCTGGTGGGACTCGCTGTGGAGGTGAAGGCGAAGTAGGGTCTCGGGCGTTGTGGGATTGTGGGTTCGAGTGGTATCACGAATGACAAGAAAGAGCAAACTGCCCGTGGCAGTCGTTCTTTGGTTCATCCCAATCTGGTGAGGACCTGGCACCGAATGCACTGTATTGACGTTTGCCTTATAACTGAACGGTACCACCGACGTCGATCAGCCAGGAAGGGGAACCGACCAATCACAGAGCGTGGTGTACGTATAATTCAAAGAAGCCGTTTATCGGTCTGCTATCGGTCTTTGAAGAAGTCATCAACCGATCGGCCAGAACATCTTGGAATCCTCGTGTTGCACTGCTATGACTTTGCTAAGACCTGCTTTCCTGCAACCTTGGCCGGGATCGCAGGGGTCCCGCCGTCTTGGACGCTTGGGAGTTTGAGTTGGAACCTCAAAATTGTATCTCCGTGTGGGGATATGCTTGAACAACTCGAATGGAATTGCCTGGACTCTCCAAATGTGTGATGCATGTTGACAGGCACACGGCCACCCCCTTTGGGCTTCGCAGTCATTACTCGTCCTGACGAGTACCTTGTTGATACACTATTCCCGAGTCATGATGGATCCGGACACTGATGGTACGAAGACTCCGGTACCATCCTTCCATCTGCTGTTTTTATTCATCCGATAACATGCATGTCAGTGTTCCCATCCATCTTTACATCCCGCATATCATGGAACCCTCTTCTCAAACGAACAGCACCGAATCCGCTTGGCTACATCGTACGTCAATGACACGACCGCCCCGGATGATACCTATCATTTCAGAGTGAGCCAAGGCGGTCGCTGACGCCCAAGAGGTGACCTGCTTTATCCACTACCCCGCCTTCTAGTATCATCCTTATTTACCTGCGGAGTCCTTTGACTACCCAGTGTACATTCACAATTATACCCCTGAAGACCTCTTTTCGATAAATACTATCTTGGGATTCTTGGCAACTAATCGCCATATTCACGCTAGTCGGGTTTTCTCGAAACACTTTTGATAACTATCATCTTCTTATTCGAAAGTTTACACATCAGTACTTAAAAGTTTGTTAGCGCGGTTCTTCTGACAGGGGCGTGCAAAAACTTAACAAGAAAACAACGGGATGACCACACTCAAAACGGAAAACTGAACAAAGTGCATGAGATGGAGGAAGCGCATCGGGTTGATACCAACTTCTTACATGAAAATTGGTGGAATATTGGTTGAGTTGCAAAGAGTACGTTGTGAAGTCCCAAGCTAACGAACGTACCAGTACTGATGTGTATGCCGTAAAATGTAGAATCAGCTGTGTAGGAATAACTTGTCTCCGCATATCGGTGGCGGTCGTCTTCCGTTTTCTCGCTTCTTGTTAGACTTGTCTCTCTTGTACCTACTGATGTTAAATTTGTTACACTAATGCTTGGCTACCCTTATCTGACTGGCAACTCTGGAGGCATATTTGGGGTACAGTTCATGATAGCCCTCCACCGATCGGCGGCTATGATGTGTACACTAAATCACCCAGCTGTTCTACTGCACGTGGTGGTGCGCCGAAACAGCCGGTAGATAGGGATATCGAGGTCGACTTCAAGCTTCCACCCACTGCCAGTCTGATCCCCTTTCTACGAAAAAAAAAAAAAATGTAAGTACACATGGCGTTGCATCCGAGCTCGCAAGACTGTTCGAACGCCCGAAACACGTACGATGCAATCGAGCATCAATGGGGAGAGATCTTCATCTTCCATCATAACGGAGGTTGTACGGGTCCAATGCGTGGCGAATATGGGGACAAGAGCATTGCTGCGCCGCTTCGTCGCTAATTGCTTCAGTGATCCGAACGAGTGCTTCAGTTTATACTGAATGGTAGCTACTGGCTTTGATTCGGTCCCGGGTTGAAGACGGACCTGCGTTTTGACTTGCGAGCCCGGCAGTGGCCGACACCGTCTCCAGACGGGAGCCAGACATGAAGCAAGCGCACTCGGATGATATTCCTCGTGGCTATCAAAGTCACGCCAATCTCTGCCTAGCTAATAAACAAAAGAATCTCAACACCACCGCTCGGTGTGCCCGACTCGGCTTAAGCGTACAGCTCCCAGCAAACCGGTCTAGGCTGATCAGAGTAGTGTACTGATTTAGATCTTATCGACTGTTGAGCTTCCACTCACGACGTTCATCTTGTATTCGTATCGTGAATCATGCCTGGCACACCACACATCCCGTCATGCAGGAACACCCGCATCGTCCACCAGAGCAAGGGGTACACTGAAAAAAGGGCAAAATAATGTACCATACTCACACCAGACCGGACTTTCTACTCATAGGAAGCCGGCGGGATCAAGTACAACCTGGTTTCTCGAGGTTATATCGAGTCAAGCATCAGTAGCACTTTCGCCTGAAGCCTTAAGTCTTCGTGGACGAAGTCAAAACATGACGCGAATCTCCTCATAGACGCCATACCCACGCTCCTGGACCCCGGGATTTCCTCGTGGGAGGAGGAAGAGATCCGTGATCCAGGCTCGCTAACATCCGCCTTGGACCGTGCCATAGCTCCCGGGGCATTCAGTCCGATGGAGGGCCGAAGATTCGATGTTTCGGGTCAATGCCCCCCGGTTTCTCTAACCGCGGAGCCCACCGGTCCCATCAACATGGTTGGATAGAAAGACTCGGAGGCTTATGGCGTACTAGCAGCGTTGATCATTGCATATGTATTGGTACTATGATGTTAACTGGCAAGGTATCATACAATCGCTCCTCGACGTTGTGGTCATAGAGCCGCCTCGACGGCATCGCACCATCGAGATTCATGGCCCCCGTCTATCTGCAACAACCGCGCGAGTGTCGAGTCCAGCCGATGACACCACCGTAACCGGTTCACGTCGATCCCTCTGATTCAACACCATGTGTATAAAGTGATGATATCATTACAGAGTAAATTATTGTTATTGTCGCTTGTTTGGTATACCGGCTCCGGGCGCTCCCAGTCCCTCGTCATGCGCCTCTTCCATCCATCCATCAATCACCACATCATAAGGGTGTATATATCGAACGGAATCTACGCATATCTCCTCCTCCTCCTCCTCCTCCTCCTCGTAACCCCATTATTTAGAGGGCAATCCAGATGAGCATGATGACAACATCAAGCCCCTTGGCCTCGCCATCATACTTGAAGCTCCACATGCCGTCCGTCTTCTCGTTCCAGTAGCCCGCTGTTGCGCTGTGCATGCCGCGGCGGCCCGCCTGTCCCTTCTTGCTGGCACTGGCGGGGGCGACAGCCTCCGACGAGATCGATTCGCCCTCGGGGCCGGTGCCGGTCGACGTACTTGTGCTGGTGGCCTTGTTAAGCTGCGAGGTGGGAACGACATGCTGCACGATGGTGCTGTTGACGGCGAACTTGTAGGCCGGGGTTGTGGCGCCTTGAGGGGTCGCTTCAGACATTACCGCCTTGAGCATTTTTTGCTGGAATCGGAGGTCAGTTAACGTTGTGCCCTTGTAATTTCGAAGTGTGCCAGAAGGCCCCTTGATCATTCGCTGGATCTACGCAGATGTTCTCTGTTCGTCGGATACGGAGAAGGCGGTATGATATGGAGGAGCAGGCGGGCAGGGACAGAGAGGCAACGTTTAGCGGAAACGTACAATGATGGCCTCATTCCATTGTGCCGTCTTGGGGTGCTCGTAGTATTCAACGCTGGCGAAGGTGCTGTTGCACACCTGTTTGTTGGATAAGTGTCAGCGCATTTTGCAACCTTGAAGTGACAGGTTCGGATTTCGTTTGGCGACCGCCGTGGTGGAAAAAGGGGTCGAACGCAAACGTACGTCGGTAGCGATCTGCTCAAGGCGCTTGGGCGGCAGGGGCTGGTTTGGGCATCGCAAAGTCAGTAAAAACTGATCAGCTCAAGGAGGCCGGCCGAAAATCCTCACAGCGTTCGATGGGGAGGCCATTTTGTTGTGTGATATTGTGTGGTTGTTGGGTGCAAGTCGGTGTTTATTTTACGATTGTTGCGGTGCGATGCGATAGAGGAGGAGACCCTGGTCCAAAGGGCTGTCGCGTTAGTAAATGGAATCCCCAACCAATCTCGTCTCTGAAACTCTGGGGAAGGGGGGCAATCATACAGCTGCTCTTCGAGGGACAAGGGTGGATATACTCTTTAACACGGCCCTTGGATGTTGAAAAGGGGATGCTAGGAGACGGCTGCGGAAAGAAAAGTTGTAATGTAGAATTGTAGATGCCCAATCGTAAACGGTCGTCATCACCAACACACACGCGATCACAGTTCGTCCCCCGGCCGTTGCCTGCCCGATGCGCTCTGCCACTGAGTCGGTATCACACTGCCCAGTAGCGCGTGATGGCCGCTGCTGTCTGGGCAACTGTGGCGGGTGCGGTGGAGGACGGGCAGCAATGCCAAGCATTTGTAGTTAAGGTAGCCTCCGTGAGTTCAATTCCATGTTCAATGGTCACTGACACTGACAGCTGACAGATAAGTGACACGTGATCCGGCGCGTGTTCCCCGTTCAATTTCACGGTCACCACGGTGACGAAAGAGTGGTGGGTTCAGCATCCCTTTACACTGCCTGTGTCGAGCGGAGGCATTCCCATCCAATCATTCTGGAAAGGAGGCCCACGTGGGCTCCAGTTTCCCGCTACGATTCTAGCATTAGGCTTGTTGGAGGATGGCTCCGTCCTCTAGCTCATTGATCAATTGACGTTTGAAGCTTTGCAATTGGCGAGCAGGAAGTCCCTTCTTCCACTTGTGGCAGCTTCTCGCTGGCTGCAGCGCCGCATCCATCATTCAAACGTCAGACTTCAACGTACGTTGAATTGGCGAAAAGAAAAGGACGAACCTTCCCCGGAGCTCGAGACGCAGAAACACAACAGCGAACAGTGTTCCACATAGCCCAAGAACCACAAAGCTTGTTCGCCGGTGACACAACGCGAAACCGTCCCAACTCTTGTTTGACAGCTCCAATCGCTGTGGGATATCTTATCCGAGTCTCTGACGGAACCGGAGCCGTGCGCGGACCGCCTTGCTAGCTTGATTTTCGACCCGGATTGCCACTACGAGAAAACACCTCGAAGGACAGCAGTTTCGGCATATACGCAAAAGAATTCACTGCTCAACCGATATACCGACACACAAATCATAGCTACATATCATCAAAATGTCGAGTCAACCTCTCCTCCAGACTGCGCCAGGTAAGCAAACATCCTACTCCCTCCCCGTTCCACGGCGCTCTTCCCGCTGACATCATCCTCGCCTCCGCAGACAAGCGCATCGCTCTCCCCACTCGCGTCGAGCCCAAAGTCTTCTTTGCCAACGAGCGCACGTTTCTCTCATGGCTCAACTTTACCGTCATCCTCGGCGCCCTGGCGATAGGCATGCTCAACTTTGGCGACCGGCCCGCCTTCATCTCGGCCTTTCTCTTCACCGGCGTTGCCATGGCAACCATGGTGTATGCGCTCGTGACGTACCACTGGCGAGCAAAGTCGATACGAATGAGGGGACAGGCCGGCTTCGACGACCGCTTCGGTCCGACCTTTTTGGCCATCATCCTGCTTCTCGCTGTGGTGGTCAACTTTGTCCTGAGGATCACGTATGCTTCGCAGCAGCCTTAGGAAGTATGAGGAGGGACTGGAACTGATGGACAAAAAAGACATGACCGACGACAACTATGTTACGGGAATTTTGATGAATTAACGGTCGCTTCTGGCTGTGGCAGGCGTTCTCACAAAATAAGCCAGCAAATGAGATTCCAAACCTCGGGAAGAACAGGAATGGTGTACTGCCACCACTGGTGGGATTCATGAAGAAGAGGTATTCGGTCTCTTGGGACACCATACGACGGAGCTACGAGTACGATACGTTATGAGCTACTAGAATGAAGCACACTGGAGCAGAGTGGGGTGTAGGAGATTTTGAAGTGACTATTCAACACTTGTATCGAGGGGCTGGGGCGTTTGGCATTGATTGCTTGCATGGGGCCGGCGTTGGTCGACTTGGGATCCTAAAGCATTACAGACTAACGAATAAAAGTTCAGAGGAGGTTGCCACAAAGCGAAAGTTTTCCGCTGCTTTGCGAGTGTTATCTGCATTGTTGCACCCGGCCCTTGGTCCAATATGACAAAAGAACATGCGACTGATTAAAGATGCTACCCACTTCATCGATCATCTTGATCTTTTATAAATTCTTTCCCTTACGCTAGTGTGTATGGAAAAGCGAGCGTAGCACTTTGAGATGTAAACCTCCTGTCTAAACAATGCAAGGTCTCAAAGCAAGAACGACCTGATACCTATAATGCTCCCATAACTCCGCAGTATGCCATGACCATTGGTAACCTCGAAGCCAGGCATTCATCATGTAAATGTAGAGCGTTCATGTGTCGCAAAGGACTTCTGCGGGCCATTGCTTATGCCCCATGTCATCCGTCTAGACAGACGATGCTCATTATGCCCCTGAACTCCATGATAGTGCCCTAACCTAGTGACAGGCAATATCCGCCATTATGATAAATGTAGAACTCTTCGTACGAGCCCCCTCTCCATCCCTTGAAATGGGCAGCTGGGCGGCAAGTCTTAGGCTACCAAGCCGACCCTCTTCTTTTTCAGATGCTCGATATGCTGCTCGTTGCTCTGCACAGCAATATTCCGCATCATCCGCAACTCCTCGATCGGGATCCTCGACAAAAACACGCTGACGTACTTGTTGTGTCGAATCTTGGGTGGCTCAATAGCTCTTTGGAAAATCGTCTGTTGTTGTTGTTGTTGTTGTTGCTGTCGTCTCTGGTTGCTGTTGTCGTTGCGATCACCCATCGTCTCAAATGCCTCCTCCTCCTCCTCGCTATCATCATCGCCATCCTTGGTCAAGTCCATAACCGTATCCTCCACCATCTCCATCCCACCACCACCCTCTTCCACCTCTTCTGTCTCCGTCAGTACATTGTACTGAAACCACTTTTGCTCCCCCTCGCCGATCCTTCGTCGTACCAGCTCGGCAATGGTGACAAGCTTGCTGGAAGCGGCCGGCTTGGCGGAGAGTAGCACCACACCGGGAAGCACGGATTGGTCCCACAGGTTGAAGCGGTCGAGGTGTTGCAGCGCTTTGTCCACATGCTTGGCGATGCTGGTCGAGGGCATGACGCTCATGGTTTTGACTTCATATCGGGGCCGGAGCTTGGCGAGGAGAGACTCGTATGGTTGGAAGGCCGGGGTTACGGTCTGATTCTGATTACTTTGCAGTGATGTCGTCTGCTGCTGGTTCTGGTTTGCGGCGATGTTGGAGGTTCCTGTGGTGCGCTGCTTCTTGTTGGAGAAATTGCCTGGGATATCGCCGTCTCCGAGATGGCGCCGCTTGTTCTGGTTTGACGAAACGGAGGATGAGGCCGAACGTGAGGGGGAAGAAGGTGATGCGTGATGAAGCATTGTGTCTGCGGCGGCCATGGAATTCCTGGGCAGGTTTTCGTCGGCTTGATCGATTGATCGGTTCGGCTTGCAGGCTGGAGCTGATAGGACTGACGGCGATTGATGTGGTTGCTTGGCCTGGTACATAGCCGGATAGAAGGCTGCTGAGGACAAAGGTGAAGTTTAGCTGACTGAGTGTTGTTAATGTTAGGTTATCAAGGGAAGCTGGAGACGCGGCGGTACGTACCGATATTTTGGTAGGCGACTTGTTTTAACGTCGAATTTGACGTGGGGTCCATCGATGCGTCGATAATTTTGTGGATCCATCTAGGGCTTATCGATAAGAAGCGTGCAACCTCCCGTCATTTTAGTGTCGTTCGAGCTTCCATTCCCTCATCTTCGCTTGGAGATTAACATGAGACGGCGGCTGCATCGTAGGTACCTACGGGTATTTAAAAGTCCTATCTGGTGTACGAAGCGCGCCTTTGACCTCGGCGACAACAGCGACTAAAAGTTGACAGGAGGCCGAAACTTGAGATGAGGTGCCTTGCATTCTACTACGCACCTACCTACAAGTACTGCATACTGGAGCGGGCATTATACCATATCGACTCGGGGCATCCGTTTTTAGGTTCCAAGGAAATTGGGCAGATTCTGTAAGTACACTGCACGAATATGTGCTTTTCATGCCCGGGAAAAAGAGTGGGGGAGATAGCTGAAGAACCCAGCGCACCATATATTCGATTCTTCTAGTGCCATACCGTATAAACTCGTGAAATTGACTTTCGGGAAACCGCTTTTCAGGCACATATATGCCATTTTCCTGCCCGATGCCAGGCATATGTATGCCCGCCAACTTGGGTGGGGGAGATGTGTTGCCACCCCGGAGCACTGTAAATTCGAAATTATTTTGCCTAGTCTGTCCCCTCTCTTTTCCCCTTGTTAGTCTGGCTGGGACTGGAGGGTGGGGCTCCAGACTTTACCCTCCTTCACAGAGGGTACGGTTGGCACATATGCTGTAATATGTGCTTAAATCTGTACGTGTATGTGCCTGAAAAGCGGTTTCCCGAAAGTCAATTTCACGAGTTTATACGGTATCTTTTCCCCCCTAATAAAGACAGCGAGCTGGAGGGTGGGGACATTCATGAATCCCCGTCTGGCATACAATTTCTAGTGGGCATGAATATTGTATCATGCTTGCAGACTATGCCTGATTTCCTTGGAACCTAAAAACGGATGGCCCGAGTCGATACGGTAGATCGGACCACATCAGTGGCATGAAGCTAGAAGTTCCGGAGATATAGAACAATGGTTGCTTCTGCAAGAACCAGAAACCATGAGTTCGTGGCCACGAGATTGTAAATCATGCACAGTGTGCTTTTGAAACTAAGCGATGCTTCAAAGCCACATGCCTGCTGATTCCGCCAGCTGGATTTCTGTTACTGATGTTGTCCAGCGAAGGAACTCATTCCGAGATACATGTACCCTCTCTTCCAAAGGCAGGTGTTCCATTCTCTTGGGACTTGACCAATCTAGGAAAATCGCAGTATTGTCTCTGACCTCAATGCTAATTTGCACCACCACCAGGACGACGGCGTGTCTGTTAAACACAGCATGGTTCAGTTCGCAACACTATGGGTCTTCATTAGTCTTCTACGCTAGGTATTTGGACATAGATGATCAGTAACCATGGTTACGTAGAGTGGAAACCGTGCGCACGTAGAGTAAACCCACTTTTACAACTGAGTAAGCCGCCCAGCCAGCGCAACCGCCCAGCCGCGGTGCCAGAATACCACCAAATCTACGTCGCTCTTTTACGTAAA
This sequence comes from Copromyces sp. CBS 386.78, assembly GCA_030685235.1. Classification (NCBI taxonomy): domain Eukaryota; kingdom Fungi; phylum Ascomycota; class Sordariomycetes; order Sordariales; family Sordariaceae; genus Copromyces; species Copromyces sp. CBS 386.78. The sequence continues at coordinate 21,710 of MU839159.1, read as the reverse complement.
GCTATTCAGAGTTATTAATCCAGTTAATTGTCTACTGCTGAGAAGGTTGATACGGTTCTTGCCAACGTAACTACTATCCTTATTGTTATATAGCCAATTGTTATACTTACTATACTTACTACACTTACTGTACGTACTGGCTAAAGTATACGTACCCACCCTAATTCTAATACCCGCCGTATAAGTACTGCCTAAAGTATTAGAGAGCCCCCCCTATATTATTACCCAGATTATTAAATCCTTATAAATATAGTACTAAAGGCGGCGCCATAGGAGCTAGGCGCTTATATTACGTTGTTAGTATTACCTATTTATTTCCTTATAATTAATTAAAAGGTAGCGGACCGTCCTAGTATTAAGGCAACTATCTAATAGGAATTAGCACCCTATAACCGAGCTAATTAAAATTAGTACGAAGTAGTAGATAGCCGTAGTACGGCTATTACTAGACTAGCGGCTATTACTACCTTTAGGGATAGGGAGATAGGGAGGGTATTAATATTCGTTAGGAATAATACGGTAAGGGAGTTGGAGTTTATATCTTCTATAATACTACGAAACCTATTATAAGGCTCTAGCGTAATTCTTTAAAATCTATTTAAGTAAGGGCTTCTCTTATTAACTCCTATATTACTATTCGTTGAATACCTCCTCTACCTTTACCGCAGGATTATTTTTGGCGGTGAGGTATAGAAACTAGTACCCTTCCCCTTATATTTCGTAGTATTGCCCGGCGAAGGCCTACCCTATCTTTATCGTAAGAAGGTATATGGTTATTATTCCATCGCTTACAATTAAGCGTAGTAGTAGTGGGGGTAGTAGTGGTTCGAGGTTTAGTAGGCTAAATAAATAGTATATAACTACTTTGTAAATTACGTAGCTTGTAAGCTTCTGGGTTTATAAGGTCCCGCCCCGATATTCCTTTTATATATTTAATAAGGTTTGAATTAGGGATAATTGTTTTACGTCAGCAGTTAAGTAAAGCGATAGGGTTACGGATTATATAAATACGGTATTTAACCTCGCTTATTGAGCCGTTTAATAGTTAGTAGGTATTTATATCCTTTATAGTTAATGCTAGTAGGTTAAGAACTATTTGTAATAACCTTAGTATAAAGTATTTATATAGGAGATTATATTGTATAGTAAATTCCTTTTTATATATGGTATTTAGGTCTTAATTTGGATTTCTAAGCTAATTATTATAAGTGTAGCGGTATTAGTACTATAATAGTTTAAGGGTATATAGTATAACTTTTATTACTAGATTTTCGAATATCCTTACCTTTTTATATTTAGTTAAGACCTCCTATTTCGCCTTTATATATTTGGCTTTGAATACTTCCCTTTAGGAGCGATAAATAGATTATATATATTTATATAATTAATTTAACGACGAAAGGCGGTTTTTAAAAAAGCGTTTAATAATTTTATATATAAATTCAATTCGGTTAATTACTTTAATATTATAGTTTTTATACTTCGAAATAGCGTAATTACTAAATTCGTTAATTTATAAGAAGTAATATTTATAAAGGTAGGAAAGGAGTATTATAATAAAAAAGTATAAGCGAAAAAGGTATATTATTTATTATAGAAGAGGGGGGAGATATTTACGAATTTGCCGTCTAAATTTATTAATTATTAATTACTATACCCTCTTAAAATAACTTTTATTATTAGTGTAAACTACTTGCTTCTATGCCTTCTAAAACCCTTTATATAAATTTTAATAAAATCGACGAATTAGATTAAAAATAGGGATTTTACGGTTATATAGAATAGTAGTTTTAACTAACGGCTCTTCAATTATATCGCAAATTCCTTACCTATCGTTTAACTATTATATAAAATGAGTGGCGATAGCGGCATCCTCAATTTCTTCTAAGTTATCTTCTTTTAAATTATTATTAAAATGCTTATTAGGCTCGTCGTCTTTAGCGGTAATAGCGGGGCCTTGATATAATAGAGGATTAGGGTTATTACTATCTAAATCCCGGATAGTTAGCGGAAGATTTAGAAAATTAATACTAAGGATTGGTTCGGCACTACTTAACTATATTTATTTCTTCTTAATATAATAATTTACGTTTTTTATAACGTATTAAATATATAATTAATACGGGACGTTTAAGTAGGTAGCGATAGCGGCCTTTTTAAATTTTCTATCGAAATCGTTAATAATAATATTGGGGTTAGCGATTTTGTAATCCTCTTAGAATTTTTTTAAGTAATTGAATTACTATTCGAAGTCCTCCTATTTCTCCCTATTTAAGAGGGCAAAGTTAATATTAAAATTGTAACCTAATGTATCGATACTAATAATATTAAGGAGGGAGAAGTTAAAATAATTAACTTATATAAAAAAAAGGGAGTTAGTATAAACTCCTAAATAGTAGATGGATATAGTTATATAATAATAAAAGAGTATATAAAAGTACGAGTAATAGATTTATATAATTGTTTACTTTATACATATTATTAATTAATAATATATAGGGGTTCTTTTTCTATATTTTTAAATATTAATCGAAAATTTAGAATATTTGTATAATCCTCCTACCTTCGTTATATTTAACGAAATATTCAATACTATAAAAGTTTTTATATTGCTCTAGTAAATTAATAAATATTTTAATCGAAGAATAAAGATTATACTTTATACGGCGGCTATATTATTAAACATTCTAGACTTTTTAAGTAATAATAGGGATTTGAAGATTACGAAGCTTTATAATTAATTAGTTATTAGCGACTTTAGGAGGAGGTATAACGTATTAATTACTATTATTACTATTATTATTATCGAACGTATTATTTAAATAGTAGGCGATTTAACGAGCGTTTATTTTAACGATATTAGATAACCTCTCAATAGTAATTATAATAATATCCTTATAATTACGACGGAACTATTACCGGTAGATAATATTACTAGCGAAGTTATTAACGGTAAAATTATAATTATAGGTATTAGTAATTTCTTTAATAAATTATTAATTACCTTGCCTTTTTTTTAATACGATTTTTATTTAATATTTATAGTCGATATGCCGCGAGGTAATATTTCGAATACTTCGGCTACAAATTATATAAACGCCGCCGTATATATAGCGGTAATCAATTCGAATAACCTCTTCCTCTCTTTTTATTATACCCTTTATTTAATTATATAATATAATTATAAATCTTTATTATACGTAGTAATCTTATAGTACGTCGAAGGCAACGATTTTATTATCGTAGCTAGGGGATACGAATAGTAGTATCGCTAATTTCGCTAACCTCGCTAGTATTAGAGACTACTATCTAATAGTAGCTGCAGCGCGTTCGTTGGGGGATTACGGTAGCGATTGTATACGATAGTAGCGACGAAGGTAAATTATAAGCAGTCGGGATTCGAAAGGGGTCGTACTCTCCCTATAGGCGTTCTACTTAAAAGTAATTAGTCGTACTGGACTAGAAGGTATTTTAGCTAGGGATTTTAATTAAGTATTATTAATATTAGAAGTCGTAATCGGGTAAGTGGCTATAAGAATCCGATTTACCTTAGCTATTAATTGTAGTAGCTGTACGATCGCGTAATCTGCTGGCGGCGGTCGGTATAGCAATACGACGAAATTAATAATATATTTTACGAAATAATAATAAAAATAACGAAATAATCGCTTAAAATAATTGTATAACAGTAGGTAAGATTTTGCGATAGCTTTATTTAATTGCGCGGTATGGTTAACGGTCGTTAATAGAGTGCGCGATGACGACGACGAGGTTAGGTAGCGATGTATACGGTGTTCTGGTACGCGGCTGGGCGGCTAGGCGGCTTACTCAGCTGTAAAAGTGGGTTTACTCTACGTACGCACGGTTTCCACTCTACGTGACCATGGTTACCGATAGATGATGAGAGATAACATCAACTCTTGAAACATGAACTGAGAAGATCTGGATTCGTTTTCACCAATGAAACAGACAGAAGTCGTCATGCAGGTCTCATGCAGGCCGTGGCCCACCATGTGTGCTCCAAGCTTGTGCACTGTTTATGATCGATCTTAGCTCACTGTGGGTCTCGACGTTCAGGTTGTCGTTGGTCGGAAGTCGGAACAAGTGCGACGTCCTTCCTGTCTAGGTATTGGCTTTACGACTCTGTCCATCCTCTGGCGAAGGCTTTATTTTCCACAACTTGATGGTGACGCGAAATTTGCAGTAGAAGACTCCAAAGAGCCTCCAGGCACTTGGAACGCAATGATCGACTCGGGAAGATGTGCCCTTGGTTCAAACGCAACGTATTCAAGAGAGTAAGTGCAGACCGCAAGTTTCTGCACCGGCGGCTTTCTTTTGCAGTGCATGAAGGCCCGTGGTTCGAAACTCACAGCAGCTGAACATCAAACCTTCCGAGTCCCGCTTGGTTTCTGGCTGAGCTCCATTTTCTTTGCGTGGCTTTGGATGAGATGTGGATTTGCGGGGTTTCCAATGTCAGGGGCCCGCATGCTACAGATCTTGATTCTTGAGTCTTGAAGATATCCCCCTTCCTTAGCCTCTTTGCACTGAATTCCAAGACGATAAGAAGGTGCACATACGACAGCAACGACGACGGTGATAGCAGCTCTCTTATCACAAAAACAACCATTTGCAGCATAGTCTGGTGTCCCGGCACCCTCTACCTATACACCTGCTCATCGGTGATAGAAGCCACAGTCGACGAGAGGCGGCTGCTTGCAACTTGCTTCCCGAGCGCAAAGCTTACACAGTACTAGCGACAAGTGCACATCGCCTTGGGGCTCTGGGGATGTTGTAAACCCGGCAAAGAGGTTGGATAGAGGTAGGTTCCATCCGAGCCGAGTTCCAGTAGGTTGGCAAGGGTCAAACTGAGTTGACTGATTCCAACACCTCCCGCCATCCGATGACTCCCAGGACTGGGCGCTGTCGGTCAACACCATCTTGACAGTCCCGACTGCATTGCAATCGCATCCTTTCTATGCCGTGCCCCTCGCCCACTCCATTTTTTCCATCTCATTCGCATTTCATTGCCCATCCGGTTGCATCATAAACGCTCATATCTTGGTATGGCAAGTACGTACGAAGTTGGATGTGACGGCATTTTCCTACACTTTACACTAATTTGCGACCGGGAGCCTCCCTTTCGCCATCTGTTTGTATATGACATCTGGACATGTGAGACAGCAGCCAGGAATACACAGTTATTACCTGATGATTTTCACGACAAAGGACCCGCCCATACGGTTTTCAGAACAGAGAATCAGTGCGCATCCAGCAGGAAGGGTGTGCATGTTATGGGTGCAGCCTTCTCGGCGTTTAGGGGCAGCCTTCCGAGCCTTCTCGTCTTTTGTCTTTTAACTCCTCTGCCAGTGTTCGTTTCACCTTCCAAGTCGTGATGGAAGCTTCTTCCGGTCCTCATGTGCAGATGCTCTTGCATCCAAAAAGCATAACGGGAGCGGTACGCAGGAAGAGGTAGTGTACAGGTCAGGTGTGAACGAGCAGCAACAGGCAGGAAACAGAGTGGCAGAGCATGGGGCTCGTGAGACATGGAGGTCTAACAACAGGCGGCTTGGCCTCCACCCTCCATCTTGACCCATGTTATCGCCGTCTGTCCAATCAGGACCAGAGATTGTGGCCTCTCCTGGACGCACCCAGTCTCCCTCCCTCGTTTCTCTTCCTCGTCGTTCCTCCCCGACCCAGAGTTGGCCTGGTGCCCCTTGTCCCCTTGCGTCCATTCTTTGGGTGATTTTGCCATTCAATCGGGCCCGTCTCCTTTTGCGACTCCTCCGCCTTCAGCGCTCCCCCCAAACCCCCTCAACTTCAACCAACTTCGCAGTGCCTTTCCAGCACCTCCCCTTACAACCTGCGTGACAGCGCCCATTCACCCTCCAACACCCCCCATTTTCAATCAACTTACAACCACCTTCTCAGCAACATAATCCTACCAAAACCACCCCAAACCACAGCGAAACCTACATTTTCTTGCTCTTTGAACTCCGCGCTTTCACTTCGCACCTGTTATTGTTTATCATTATCGCTGTTCCGACCGAGACTTTGACTAGTTCTCGCGCGCTCTCCCGAAAGCTGCTACCTAATCACCACCGTCTCGCACACTACGACGACCTCTGCTGTTCTGTTGGGCCAGCACCCAACACTTTGCACCTTCCGACTGCCACCAGTTGTGACTCGGGTCGGACCCTGCTTCGTCCTCGGTTGGGTCTTGGTCGCGGCCACATCATCAGAGCCAAGCAACCCACTCCGCCAAGCCTTCCCTCAAGGTCCCCGCCCCTGCGCTGCTAGCGGTCTGCGACTCTGCGTGCGGTGCGGCCTCTTTGTCAGTTTCCCCGGCTGTGCCGAGCTAATCTGAAAAAGGCAATCAAGCGGCCCGGGCCCCTGATTTCAGCGAGAGTTGAAAGGACCCACTTGCTCTCTTCCGGGTTACGTCAGCCTTACCTGCCACACACTCACAACAGGCTCACTCGTCAGCTGCCTGCCGGTCTGCCACGCGTACCCGCTCGGTTGCCCGTCCAATACGCAGCCCCTATTCGGCCTGTTTATCCTATCCGTTCCCCCTTTCGACTAACACATCACCACCACCACCACCACCACCACCACCACCACCACCATTTGTGACTCTTGGGCTATCAGTGTTGCTGCTGCCTGCGAAGATCGTGACGCTTATATCGCGTCTTCTGCCCATTCTTTCCCGACCTACCCTCGGGATTGCAGCCTCAGAACGCATCTACGCCCGAGACTTTCTATACCACCACATGTTTCCTTTCTGGACCACCGAGTCAAGGGGAAGTGACAAGGCCTTAACGTTAGATGCAAAAAGCCGTCCTACGCTTTTGGATCGTGCCGAACCATCCGTGTCCACCGTGTCCGCTCTTCCGACCGCGTCGGGTCTTCCGACGCCCATCTCTCCCGCATCCACCCACTCACTGAAGCGAAGACGGCCCAGCGCTGTTGATACCGCTTCCCATGTTAATGGCCACTCGTCCTCGAAGCGCATCAAGACAGAACAGGATGGCGGTTTACCTTCACCGGCCTCGGCCTATGCAGATAGGGATGAGGCGTCAAGGCCGTCTAAGCCCGCCGCCTCCGGGCCCAACCTAGAACGTGCAAAGGACGTCATCCAATATCAGTTTGGACTTGAAATCCTGATGAAGCATGACGAGCTCCGTCTCATCAACCAGGAGCTGGCCAAGTGTCAGATTGCTCTCGAGCAGCTTCGCCGGTGTCATCTCATCCCCTACCCTGTCCAGTGTCCGACGCCCAGTCAGATGCTGGACATTAGCAGTGGCCAGGGTCCTGCTCTTCAGTCGAAACCAGGAGAGTCCGTACCGAAGTGGGCGCCACCCTTCGGGGTTGTTGACGGCCCGTATGCTCGGCACTACGCTAAGTGGCTGATACCCGATCCCATGTTTGACGGTATTCAACCGGAGCCAGTCGTGGAGACTGCCCGGGCAAAGAACGCCGTTTCTGAAGGCAGAACGACGAGGAATAGCATGTCTGACGCAGGTGGTCTAGGAAAACAACGGTCTGCCCGTGGACAGGGCACACAGAAGCTCCAAGCGTTATCCAGTGGATATTCGCATCCCAAGGACAAATCATTGCCTTGCATTGTGAAACGCTCGGATGGGCTGACGGTCAAGCTTGTCTGCCTTGATTGTCACAGGTGGGACTTCTCGAGCACTCAGGGCTTCATCAACCACTGCCGTATAGCCCATCGGAGAGACTACAAGAGTCACGACGAAGCCGCCCTTCATTGCGGACAGCCGATTGACGTTGATGAGAATGGGGGTATTGCTCCCAAGGAAAAGAAGCCTTCGCCAGCCATCGCTCCAAGCGGTCCAACTACCACCACTTCCGCTTTGGTGCACCCGCTGGCACGCAGCGAACCGCTTTCGGAACAGCAAGCATACAAGGCATTGCTCTCACGCATCAATGCATCACTCGAGCTATATCATGCTGGCCAGCTACCGGATGTGAAGAAGATTCCAACCGCTCCATCAGCATCGAACTCGGTGTCCTCCAAGGCACAAGGTTTTGTTGGGTCGTCTGAAACACCGTTTCTGTCGAAACTAATGCAAAAGAAGAAAGTTGGGGTTAATCTGCATGAGAAGGTAAAGGATGCAAGGACCAAGGTAGATTGGGACGCAGTTCTTTCGCGTAACGATTCTGAAGATACGGATCATTCGAATGCTGCAGAAGGTCCTACGAGCTCCAAGAAGCCTGCTGCGTCGACAGCGCGGACATCAACGGTCATGCGTAAGCCGGCCTCGTCTACCATTTCTCCTCCGCCATTTTCGAGGATTTCTACTTCCCCTGTCCCTCTACCAGCAACGAGCAGAGGTCGTGCTCCGGCCCACTTGGCCAGCTTGCCCATCACAGCTACTAGGCAGAGCAATCCACCAGATCTCCCCGAGACGCCACTGTATGAGGAGGATATCGACACGGAATTGAGCCCGAACACCGTCGCTAGCAATAACGCGCCGTCACTTGTTAGTGATGATGGGGAGTATGATGATTCTGACGATGGATCTTCATCCGACACCAGCGACGAGATTGATGAAACTCGGTCTGTCCCAGATGTGGCAGAAATCAACATCGAAGAGGAGGTTCATGACGTGGTCGTCGCACCTCGCGCCCCAATCTGCCAGCACCGAAAGGGAACCCCGACCGACAGGACAGGTACCGGAAAATTCAAGAAGGACGAGAGCCGACATGTGACCTTTGTGACACCCATACCTCCCCCGAAGCCGAAAACCAAGGCCAAGTCCACGGCTACTGGCGGCAACAGACGCAAGCAGAAGTCTTAGGCATGTGATCTTCTTGGCTCTTCCACAGCTTAGGAATGAACGGTGGTTCAAATATGGCTCTGGAGGCGGGGGGGGGGAACCTCTTTCACCATGTCGTTGCGTCGTCGGCTTGAGGAGGCACAACCTCCTCTATATATACCGTACTATTTACGAGATGTTACTACACATATTTTAATGATGAGATGAATGAGAGAACAGCGTTTTCAGGCTTCGGAACAGAATGAGAATGCCCACAGCTTATGAAGTTAGGGTTCGGCGGAAATTGTGATTTTGGGAGGAGGGCGTTTTTTCTTTCTTTTTCTTTTCTTGTCCCTCTTAACTACTCAACTCGTATTATAATCCAAGACAGGCAAAACAAGAACGGTTCACAAATCACACAAAGCTCAAATCAGATTCTCTCTTCTTATCATCGTACAATGCAACTCCTGTAAGCATATAGATGTCCAGTCTACAAACTTGGTTGAATGGGTAAAGACAAAAGGAGGTGTCATCTCAAAACGAACGGAGGGATGGGATGAAGGGGATGGGTACAAAGCAGGTAGACCACGTTCGTATTGTGAGTTTGTTTGGCCAATGAAATGTAAATACTTCGTCAAAGACCTTCCTAATTGATCGCACAGATAACTATCCACCTTTCCAAAGCGGTTGCCTGGACTCTTCTTGCGTGATGACCAGAATGCTTGACGAGATGGTGGTGACAGGATAATCAATCAAACTTTGCAAATATAGGAAATAAAGTGGTAAGCAAAATAAGTGAGGATAATAATGTCTGTCTGAACCCAAGCATCCTTGAAGCGACCGTTCAGTACCTCGCAACATGAATGATACGTACAGCCCTGTCAGAGCGTGGCCGAGGATGGGTACGATGTGCAATGATTGTACTACCTAGACTACAGGTAGGACTAGCTTGGACTGAGGACAAGAAGTTGAAGAAGGAAGGAACTTCCCAAAGGGGAGGCTCGTGGGGGAGGATTGGGTTTTATACCCTAACTCTGAAAAAGAACGAAGTTTCCAGCCAACCAAGTCCAGAACCTGAACCATCTGATCTGAGCCATACTCGTAATTCGTAAATGGGACCCATTCCCTAAATGAGATCCATAACGGCTGGCGCCACTCGTCACAAGTTCGATCTTGGTTTGCATTGTTATCGTAGCCCTCCGAGTGAGGCCTCTCCCGACCCGTTGAGGCACAGGAAGGTCCGTCTTCATGATACAACGACAAAACTTCCTCTTTGATTCCCATCGGAACGGGCTGCTTCTTCAGCTCATCAAACAATTCCATATCCTTGCCCTCATCCCTTTGTAGGGGGTCGTCTGGTACCCATTCCACCTTTCACCGACATTCCTTGATATAGTAGTCTATGTGTAGCTTCCTCTTCACTCCCTTCATGTCTGTCATGCCTAACCTCGTACGACCACGGTGTTATCACCCGCTGTAACCACCCATGGCCCAGCCCATGCTGGCTTAAACTTTGAACGAAGGACCTGGAATACAAACACACCTCTCATACTTTCTCCTGGTGCGTGGCCCTACACGAGCGAAGCTCACTTTCCGCTGGGTCATCCATGGTGTAGTTCTATACATCAGGTCTGAGGAGCAAGTGGAAATGTTCAGGTATCACGGTCTCAGTCCAAATTTCCTTGAAGCATGTCATCGCTCACTACAATTGACATCATTACTAACATCGAGAAGTTCTTCAAGGTTCATGACAATGGGCACTGGCACTCGAGTCCAGGTTATTCAAGAAGGCCCTGGCTAGGCTTTGGGGCCTGTAACTGGGAAGGAAAGCATCATGGTAGATTACGGATGATAAGTGTCGTAGAGTGAAGGGGGATCCAACGGCTTTCCGAAACTTGGGTATTTTCACAACGTAATAAAAGTAAAATTGATATCATGATAGAGAGGCAGCAAAAGAGGATAGTTTAATAAAAGGGGGGTATAAATGGGGTATAACGAACTCTTGCCAAACAAAAACCAATTCGACCAACTAACCAACCCAACATCGGCAGGCACATGGTTGTTTTTTTTTTTTTTTTTTTTTTTTTTTTTTTTTTTTTTTTTTTTTTTTATCGTTATAAGGCGGAGAGGAGTTGAGAAACAGAGACTGTTTTTACGCTCGGTGAAGAAGAAAGTTGGGATAGGGAAGATATGATGATATGATGAGTGTCGCCGTGGAAGAGAAAGATGAGGTCAGTCGACAGGGGTTGTTGTTAAACCTCCCTAAAGTTAAAAGTCGCAATTCCTGAGAGGCAAAGCTCGACACTTTGGAAAAGAGGTTGAAGATTGGAACAGTCCCCCAAAAACAAGGTTTCAATCGACACACGACAACATGTGTCCGAGAACGGGGGAGGGGAGTGTCGTACTGTTTAACAGTTTTTTTCTCGTCCAAAGAAAACGTTGACCCGGTTCGTCGGAAGATACCGTACGACCATGGAAACACTCTGGTGAGTCTGGTCCTTATCACTGATGATCTGCACTCGCAGTCGCGGCACTTACACAGCATTGTATTTCGTTCAATCCAACCACCCAGTTAGGACACTCAACCGAGGACGGATCAACGAACGCTTCTACTGGACGAATCCTACGACAACTAGTGCAGGAACGGATGCATATTGGACACGCAATCACCATGATCCCGCGTGTTTTAACGCAAAGAAGGATACCAGGCTTCTTGTGCTCTCACGATCTTGGATGTTCTTGGTTGTTGTGACCATGAAAAGGGTGTTGCCGTTTGCGTTTGTATACCCGTGCCACGCCCCCACTCCCCAGAAGTAACAAAGGGGGTCACCAATGACACCAAGAGCCGAATTGCGATAGCCCTAGCAATCTGTCGCCTAGTTAGTGTGACGAAGTGTTAGTGCACTACAACTTACACCACCCTTGCCATGGATCGCGCCATCCATTGGCGTGAGCCTCACTGAAACCACAGAATCGTCAAGGGGAGCTTTGCCAAGAGTCAGCACCCAAGTGCGGTACGTACTCCCCCGAACCGAACGACGCCACATCCCGCGCACCTTCTCAGCTTCCACTTCCGTGGAGTGTGAGGATGCATCATACACCCCTATTCTACTCCGCGGGATGTTGTGACGTGACTGTTTTGGAGGGTATGCCAAGTGTCATAGTCGGCCTGTATTGAGGTCCAGACTCCAAAGCACATGGCAAAGTTGAGTTCGTGAACACTTCAGTTTGAGCGCGATTTCCAGTGTTTCACTTCCAGCTTTGTGATTTCGCCTTTCAAGGTTGATCCATAGAGATCTGCGGTCTGCGGTAAAGCAGTCTCCACAACTCCGCATACTGTATGTAGCCCGAACGGGATCGGGGCCGACCGCGGGCGTTCGCGGAGACTCTTGTCGGCTGTTGACGTCCGGGTGTTCATTCTCTCTTGGAAGTCGTTTCGAAATAAAGCAGCCCGAGTCGGATGTTGAGTGAAATATATAGGATGTAAGTGTTTTTTTATGTCCTTCGAGATGGCTTGGACACGGGTTGTGGTGGGTGTTGTTGGCGTTGTTAGCGATTGCTGGAGACTGGCACATCGCCTGGTATGGTTGACCAACTTGCGCTAAACTGCCTTGGTTGGGAGGATGGATGAGAATATGCACTTGCATCATCAATCTTACCAGTTTCTCTCACCACAATCCCAAACAATAACCGCCCAGCACGCTCACATACGTAGCTCTACTGCTCTGGTCCACAAAGGCGAACCACGACGAAGTAAACAAGACAACCACCATGCTCCCTCAATCCTCGAGTCCCTTCTTCACCATGCTCCCCTCGGAGATCCGCGACGCGATCTACCGCCTCGCCCTAGTCATTTGGCCGCACGAAGACACCATCGGCTACTATCGACACGCGCGTGTGCCGTGCATGGCTCTCTTCAAGGAAGGTGTGAAGGGTCCGCTCCCCGGCATGCTCTTTGCTTGCAAGCGCATGTACCACGAACTTCCGCGCGACCTCTTGACCGGGTTTTCCATCTGCATCACGAAAAGACCGGCTGGTGACCCTATGCTTTTTACTCCTTGTGAACCGTCGAACAGGTGCCAGTTGGAGAAAAGAAAGCCAGGTCAAAAGATCATTGGAGTTGAGGCCTATGGCGACATGCCACTTGCCAAAAGGCCGATGCTGACTATTTTCATCGACCAGGCTCCGGAAAAGGGGCGCTGTTTTGGGGAAGTGATAGGCGTATGTAGTTGTGTGATGTTTGCCGGGCACGCGAAGAAAGCGGCATGGCGTTTGTTTTTCTAGAGAACCGAACGTGACTATATGGAGAAGTGCTGGGAGGAGTTTCTTGGGGTTCTTAAGGAGGAATCAGTAGAAAAATTCATGGAAGTAGCGACAAGAGTGAAGACGTTGGTTTTGGCGTGGCCGCCTGCTGGATCTGACAAGAGGAAAAAGGAGCCAGCAAAGTCCCAGGAGAGTACGACCCCTGATGAGTACATGCGGTACTTCGGGTTCCCGAAGATGCTACAGAAGGAAGGATTGGGTGTCGAGTCGTCGCTGGAGAGGGTCGTACTCAGAGGGGTCTATGAAAGGTTCTGGGCGGATGAAGCAAAGAAATTCTTGGAGGTCGAAATTGTCTGTGAATAACAGCTGAAACCCATGGACGACCAACTGATGTGATGGGTGCTGTTGGGAAGACACATTGGTGCATATTGAGTAGTCTGGGGAAGCAGTCGGCAATCCCATGCCAACTTTATCAGCTATCTGGCTTGCCTGGTACTTACTACGCATAGGAAGCTATCATAGGCGGCATTGTGCTACCGCATCTTTCGATAACTTGCGATGTCGCTTCAAAGTAACACTTGACGTCGTGTCTCGCCCCAGCATCCTTTGAGGATCGCGAACCCAACTGTCTGGGCTGTCCAGTTTTCACGGCTCGAGCATGGGCAAGTTGCCTCACCTTCACACCCGTCAGCCCGCGCAGAGTCACCCCCACAACCTCCCCTGCCTCAAGCACACAATTGTGTGGTAATGAAATTTAGGGTCTCGCCCCAAGCAGTTGGTGAAGTTGCTGGTTCGAAGTGATCTCCCTTGTAGCTTATGCATGGTATGCGCGGTACCACAAGATCGATTTGCCTGCGCAGTAGTGTATAACAGCTGAATGGCCTTACGTCGGGGTCTGCGTGTAGCTGAGGCCAGGGAGGATAGCGATTGGCAGTCTAGATCGCGCTGGGCCAGGTAAACAGGATGGGCATACTTCGCTGTCAGTGAAATCGGAATCTCCGAGGACCTTGATGATGAACTTCGACTTCATCTTCTCGTCTAACCAGCCGAGCCAGCTCAGACATGCAGTCAAGCCACCGACCACCATGATGTCGTTCGGGATAAGGCGTAATCTTATCCAGCCCGGTTCTCTGGCCACCCAGTGATTCTTCTCCGGAATCCTTTCCCCCTCACTCAGGGACATTGCCGTGTTCGCCACTGTTGCTGGGTATTGCCCCCGAGTGAGATACTGGTACATATCGCCCTCAACTTCCTGACGACAATGGGCTTCCGCAACAGTGCACTTCTCGCCCTCGCCAAGCGCGCCCGCCCCCTTCCATCCTTTGTTCAACGCCATCAGGCTAGATGTGGCACTGCCGACCCTTCATGCCTTCCTTGGTGCATATCTTGACGTCAATCCGCTAGTATCTTTTTTTTTTTTTGCCGCGCCGTCGAGCCCAGCAACTGATTAGACTGATCAATCGTCTGGTCTCGATACCGGTAGAGATGTTTTGGACTTGCGGATCCCGTTGATCATGCCATGTGACTGCACGTAGCTTGTGGGCACCGAAATGTCCACCTTTCACACGTGGTCTGCGTGGACCTTTGGGTATCCTGCTCCATATTGTGGTCTGGGCCTGTCTGCTCGTGAAGCTGAGAGAAGCTGAGAAAGCTCCATCCGTGTCTTGCAGCTCCTTGCTCGGACGAGGAAGCTCGAATGTGGGAAGCTAGAGAAGCGTGCTCGTAATGGTAACCCGTCGAAGTGGGGGGAGCAGAAGCTTGCGTCCTTGTCGTGCTGTACGGCTCGTGCCTTTGTTCGGTTGTCTGGCTGTCTGGAGAGCTCGAATTGAGCTTCGAGGGCCAAAATGCTCCGGTTGTGATTTGGTGGAAGAGAAGTTGTGCGGGAGCATTGCGCCATGAAACCCCTGGGATGTCGTCATGCTAAAGGTGGGCGGGCTGGGCCCTCTTATAGGCCGAGGCCAAGCCCGCTAGCCTCTTCTGACGCTGAGGCTTCTAGGCCCTATTAGCAGCCTTCCACTCACAGTGCAGCTTTCTGCGGGTGAGGGGAAACTCTGAGAACGACCACTCCCAACGACAACCTACTCCCAAGACAAAGACCAGCACCACAAGCGAGACAACCTGCAACGCAACCACGAGAAAGTTGGAAGATGCATGCCAAAAGAGACATGGTGATTGACAAGGCAAAATCACAGCGCACGGCGGCGGCACCGACATGCATCCTCGCTTGGGAATGACGTTTCAGTCCAAAAGCCATGCACCCAAGACACTCTTTGCCAGTGATATCAAAATGGAAGAGGATGAGGTATTGCGGCTGGATAGTCGGTAAGGTGTCGGTACAGGTCTCTCTGGCCATTGAGGAAAGGGGTTCCCTGCTGAGCTCCTTGAGCTATCACGTTCCAGCCTTTTCACCGGCGGGGAGAGGCCGTGGTTTGATGATGCGAGATCTCGTCAACTCTGGCGTGCGGATTGGCGTCGATTCGTAGTCTCTTGGCCCTTGTTGCCCAGCACTGGGCCAGGCAGATATCCCCGAACCCGGAGCGGGATTCCCACATCCATCAACATATCCACATGTATAACAGACCATCAACGGGACGAACCCCCGATTCAGGTCTCTGTGCCGCATGTGAGTACGCGGCGTGAAGGGGTTCCCCGGGTGAGGGCTCTGCAACTGCATACCACTCCCGGCTAAATATCAGCAGTGATACCACGGGGGGAAGGCGTGGGATGCATGGAGCTATGGATGTGCAGTCCCGGACGGCACCAATGGTCTTGGGCCCCAAAAAGCCATGTGTAAGAACAGAACGACTGGTACCACATGGCAGGGACACCTCTGTGCTGTAACATCCGAGTCTCACTGCGTGCGTGCTACCTCTACCGAACGGTAGGGTCTGGGATTCAGCTAGACCAGCCAGAGTGCCAGTGACTGGGAGAGAATGGGGAAAAAAAAGAAACAACATGCTCGAAGTCTCCCCACGACCATGCAGGCTGGCCGAGAAACGGAAAAAGACCCCCATGTTCGGTAATGCCGTTCATTGTCACCTCCAATTCGGGAAGATAACGGAAGCTACCGCTTCTTTGTTCATATATAACCAGTCCTTCTTTCTTGTCTGCAGGGTCACAGATTGGTTGCTCTCGCAGTCCCGGCTCACATACAATTTACATCGATTGTCATACCCAAACGGTTGGAGAGTTTGTGACCCTCCATTGACACTCAGATGGCTTCAACAACAACAGCAGGAGACCGCATCAAGAAGTTCCTCGGTATTCCTTCCGACGAAAAGCTCGACGACACAGAATACTACAACGATGGCTCCTTCGTCGAGTCAGAACCAACCACGCAGGACTTCCTCAACGAGATCCGGCCCACCGTCCAGGGGACAGTCAACTACGTCAGAGAATTGTTTCCGTTTATCAACTGGATCTTCCATTACAACTTGACATGGCTTCTGGGTGATTTTATTGCTGGAGTCACAGTTGGCTTTGTCGTGGTGCCGGTCAGTACAGCAATTCGATGGTGCCCGAAGACACTCGCCTTCTGAAGAGACACTGATGAGATACGAGAGTAACAGCAAGGCATGGCCTACGCAAAGCTCGCCAATCTTGAACCTGAGTTTGGCCTTTACACTTCTTTCGTTGGTTTCTTGTTATAGTGAGTTCTTCCTGGAATTTGCATCGGGACCTTTAGACATGGAAGCTAACCGTGATTCACGCAGTTGGGCTTTTGCTACGTCAAAAGACATCACAATTGGCGCGGTCGCTGTGATGTATGGGTCCCGCAGCACGACTGTTATTAAAACCTTGCTAACATGATACCACAACAGGTCCACCATTGTTGGAAACATCATCACAGACGTCCAGAAGGAACATCCTGACTTTGTCGCCGGCGATATTGCACGAACACTAGCCTTCATCTGTGGCGTGGTGCTACTCTTTCTTGGTCTCATCAGATTTGGATTCATCGTCGAGTTCATCCCTATCGTGGCCATCTCAGCTTTCATGACCGGGTCAGCAATTTCCATGGCCTCGGGACAGGTATCAACACTCATGGGCATTCCCAACATCAACTCTCGTGAGGAGACCTACAAGGTCATCATAAACACGCTAAAAGGGCTTCCTAACACACGTCTGGATGCCGCTATGGGCTTGACCGCGCTATTTGGGCTCTACTTCATCCGATGGTTCTGCACCAAGATGGGCAAGAGATACCCCCGTCAGCAGAGGACTTGGTTCTTCGTCTCCACCCTTCGCATGGTCTTTATCATCATTCTTTACATTCTGGTCAGCTGGCTTGTGAACCGACACGTCAAAGATTCGAAGAAGGCCCATTTCAAGATCCTCGGACATGTCCCCAGTGGTAAGTTTGCAACCCCTTTTCCAAAAATACACATTCACTTTGGAAATAAACCGTATCTTACGAATCGGATTACGACAGGCTTTCAACACAAGGGAGCTCCCCGTCTCGATAACGAAATGCTCTCTGCCATCAGTAGCCACATTCCGACTACCATTCTCGTTCTGCTGATTGAGCACATCGCCATCTCGAAGTCGTTTGGTCGCGTCAACAACTACATCATCAACCCATCCCAAGAACTCGTCGCTATCGGCTTCACCAACCTCCTTGGTCCTTTCCTCGGCGGCTACCCCGCCACCGGATCTTTCTCCAGAACCGCCATCAAGGCCAAAGCCGGTGTCCGCACGCCTCTTGCCGGCATCTTCACGGCCGTCCTCGTCCTGCTCGCCCTCTATGCTCTCACCTCGGTCTTCTTCTACATCCCCAACAGCGCCCTCGCCGCCATGATCATCCACGCCGTCGGCGACCTGATCACACCTCCGAGGGAGGTGTACAAGTTCTGGCTGACCTCGCCGCTCGAGGTAATTATCTTCTTCGCCGGCGCCTTCGTCTCCATCTTCACCTCGATCGAAAACGGCATCTACGTAACCGTCGCCGCCTCCGGTGCCATTCTGCTCTGGCGCATCGCCAAGAGCCCCGGCAAGTTCCTCGGCCAGACCGAGATCTATACGGCACCCCGCGAGCTTGTGCGCGGCGGCGGCAAGGACGCTGGGCTCACGCAGAGCCTGCTGCAAAGGCCAGAGCACCACACCGCCTTCCTTTCCCTCGACAGAGACGACCTCTCCAACCCCGAGCTGCAGATCTCGACTCCCTGGCCCGGTGTCTTCGTGTACCGCTTCGGTGAAGGCCTAAACTACGTCAACTCGGCAAAACACCTCGACAACTTGACCATCCACGTCTTCAAGCATACCCGCCGGACGGAGCTGAACAAGTTCGAGAAGCTTGGTGACAGACCATGGAACGACCCCGGCCCCCGCCGCGGCCAAGCTTTCCTCACCGACGAGCTCGTCGCCCGCCCGACCCTGCGCGCCATCATCCTCGACTTCTCCGCCGTCAACTGCATCGATGTGACCGCCGCCCAAGCTTTGCAAGACCTGCGCGACCAGTTCGATCGCTACGCACACCCGGACAAGGTCGAGTGGCACTTTGCTGGTGTTTCCAACCGGTGGACCAAGCGCGCCCTGGTGGCGTCTGGATTCGGTGTCGACTCTTCGAGGACGCCGAGGCTGCAGAGCGAGAACTACAAGGGAGATGTTCAGGAGGTGGATCAGGGCCCGTTGATTGCCATTGGCCCTGCTGGCGGTTCGGCAACTGATATTGAGGCGGTGGCGGTGGGCACAAGTGGTGCGAGCAGTACGGATGAGAAGAGGCCTGAGGGTCCTTCTGGTGGTGATGCGGAGAAGGGTAATGGTAATTGGGAGGATAACTCGACGGTTCCAACGGCGAGCAGTGCTGGCGCTGGTGGGTTGGCGAGGAGTGCCGCAGGGAAGAAGTTGGTGCCGGTGTTTGGGATTAACAGGCCGTTCTTCCACGTTGATGTGGCGACTGCTTTGAAGAGTGCGGTAAGGAATACCGGCGTGGTAGTTGCAGATGAGTAACGGGCCTTTGTGGGCATGATTGGATAGCCGGAGTTCTCTTTTATTTTGTACAAGATACCTACTACAGTACGTAATGATGGATGACACAAAAGTTCAAGGCACTGATAAATACTTATTAATCACATTGCTGACAACTGATAGGCGCTAGCCTATAAGCGCACCTCTGATGCCCTAGTGTATACCGTGCCACCCTTCCCCAGGTCGCACCACCTAGTTGAAGCTCACATGAACGTGATCCCTAGAACAAAGACAACACTTGTCAGCACAAAACATCACAACCCAGGAGAGCAAGCACAAACTTCACTTACCAGTGGTTCTGGGTAATCGACCCACGATCCTCCATAGTCCTCCAAGAGGTCCAGCTCTTAACCGAGTCGATCGACGGGTTCCAGATCTTCTGGCCCCAAATCACATACTTGAGGTTCAGAGTACTCCGGTTGTTCATGACCCACTCGGCGATCTCGCGGCCGGACATGGTAGGAACACCGCCAGCATCCGAACACATGAAATCAATAGCCTTGCCCGTACAATGATCACTGGTTGCGCCCGCCTCGCAATCGCGAATGCAATAAATCTCCCTGACCCGTCCCGGGAAAGCCGCCACAACAGTTTGCGCCCCCGTCACCGATACCTGCTTGCACGATCCCACGGCGGGGTAGGTGGGGGTCGAGTAGCCGCCGAATCCCGTGGCGGTCGACGAGCAGCACTTCATCTCCGAAGGTCCCGGGCAAAAGCCGGAGGAGGAGGAGCCGGCACAGTCAGATTGCCAGCGGCAGTTGCCGCCGCTTCCGCAGGAGGACTTGGTGCAGCACTTGATGTCGGCGGCGTCGGCGGGACAGGCGCCGGAGATGGAGGTGCCGCCGTTGGAGGAGCAATCGGCGGATGTGATGCAGACGCCTGGTAGAAGGAGAAAAGGTTAGTGGTGAGAGATGTTGGGGTGGGAGAGAGAAGTTGGGTTGGGCTGCTTGCCTGCTGCGCCTCCGGAGCCAATGCAGGGCTCGTTGACGGCGGCCATGGCCACCGAGGCGGCGAGGAGGGAGAGGAGAGATTGAGTCCGCATTGTGAAGGATGGTTTCGTTCTGACGAGCTCAAGTGGGATGAAGGCGGTACTTGGATGGGAGAATGGCACTCACAAAGGGTCGATCTCTTCTGCCTTTTATACTTCTCCATGTCTTCGTATGGAAATTGGGTCTAGATCTATTTCGTCCAAGACCCGCCTCCTCGCCCAAATCTCATTCTTGGCTTGCAGTAGCCATTGTGGGTGATCGACGGGGTTTATTGGTTTCATACCACCTTGATCAGGAGGTTGTTGATGGCCGACGCCACGATGTAATGTTGAGAGTGTTTAGCATCGACGGGGTCCATCTGTGGCTGAAAGTGTTCGACCTGCCTATTGAGGATGGCATGCCCGTCTCCCAAGTCTGCCAAGAACGGCGAGTGTCTAGACGTTTGTGAAGGATCAAGTCACTATCTGATAGCCGTGGCGGAATGAGGTCGGTGGCTTGTTTTGGAAGTCGAGTGTTAACTTGCGCCAAGTTACTCGGCGCGGCATATCTCTTGTTCACATATCAAGATCGACTTCGTCAAAACGCGGGGGTGCTGGGCTGGCAAAAGTTGCCGACATTGATATTGCAGTAAGCAATGCATCATGAGATCTCACAGACTGTGTCAGATTACAGGGTGCAGATCACACCCAGATGTAGAGGGTCCCAGTCACCTAACTAAAGGTCTTGGCATTTCTAGGATATCCGAGTACCCCCCAGACCTTCTGGAGCGGATCTATTGGAGAGCCAATTTCTAAATAATTTAATTAACCAATTTATACTAATAAATCTAATAATTAACAATCTAATACGCGCATTACCCATCAATTACCTATTAACACAACGATTAGTATTAATTAACAGTCAATAATTAACTAAACGATACGATATCTCTTTTAAAAATTAATAACGAGACTAAGGAAAATATCGCCTACTTCAAAGACGGGGAGGATTAAATCCGTTAAGAATTAATATTCTAATTAAAATATAATACAAATACCCTTAAAAAATAAATCCAAAATACTATTGAAAGACTTATCGAATTAAAATAACCTTATCCGAATTAATACCCTATTATTAAAGAAACTAAGGAGCGGATCCGAACCACTAAAGAAAAATTCAACCTTCTCAATAGCGGAACTACTATTTATTGAAACACTATACCCAAGTAAGGAGATGGTAGCCTACGGCACCAAAGGTGTTGTTACGGAAAATCCGCACCAAAGGTCGCGGGCCGTGGGCCCCATCGACGCAGTGCGGCGGTGTTTCTGTTTATACCGCATGCTCTCACTCAAGTGGGATTTATCTCCATTTTCCTCACTATACTCAACATAGTATAGCCGGGCCGTCAGTCCCACTTATACCCACTTTTTCAGCTGCAGATCCATCTGCCAATACGCGCTCTTTTTGCCAAGAAAGCTGTGCCAACAAGGGGGCCACTTATCCTATCCTTGTACACCAGTAAAACCCCCTTGTTTAGCCACGAAGATTATCCTGGCTGCAGGCGCTCCATCAAATGTGCTAAACTGCTTGTGTGTTAGATAAATCCCACTTGAGTGAGAAAAAGCGGTAGGCAGCGAATGCGTAAACACGGACGACATGTTGATCCGTGCATTGTCCGTGCGCGCTATTCGCACAGTGTCTCGCATTCGATTGATTGGCTAGGAGAGTGGAGAGG